>SGPK01000379.1:0-24998 GCA_004802695.1 Phellinidium pouzarii
GCAAGCACGGCGAACGGCATTGTCACGAGCGGCAGGAGCGGGCCTACGTACTGGACAACATGCGCGGCTGCGGAGGCGTATGGAGATGAGGGGAAGTGTGAGGGGGCGGAGAGGGAGGCGAGGAAGAGGAGTGAGAGTGAGGAGAGCGAGAGCGCGAGGAGCGCGTAGTGGTAGAAGCGCTTCGGGCCGAAACGCGGGTGGCGCGCGGCGAGACGTGTGCTGGGGCGTTGGAGGGTGTACGCGGCGGCCTCGGAGGCGGAGGCGGGGTCGAAGGAGAGGTCGAGGGAGGGAGAGCCGGGCTGCATTCCGTGGTGGAGGAAAGGCTCCGTCTCGTCGCCGCCGAGGAAAATCGGGCCTACTGCATCATCGTCGGCGTCGACGTACATGTATGGTTGCGCGGACGTGGCGGGGATCGCGGGCGCGCGCTGCTGTGCGAGGCCGTAGTCGAAGCGGAAGCAGAGCGCGGCGAGTTCGGTGGGGAAGATGTTCCAGAGGACTGTGAGTGCAAAGAGCGGCCAGCGGGTCGCGGCGACGTTGACGTCTGGACCCACAATATTCACGCCGTCGTCGTATACCCCGAAGTTGGATGCCTGAGATAGAAGGGAGACGGACAAGTATCCCGGGCTGAAGGGTGTGAAGAAAAGAACGACGAGTGCAAGGATCGTTGCAACCTGGAGATGTAAAATATAACACAGATACCGTCAGAAAATACGGCGGTAATAAAATAAAAAGGAGATTTGATGAGACGAACATTCGTGACAGAGTAGAGTACCATACTTCTGAAACTCTTCGTCGACGCGACGTCGCTGGACACGAGCGCGTGCAGGAGAGTCGCATGCACGATTGCGGTGCATATGTTGTCATCCTTGAACACGGCGCGGTACGAGATGAAGAGCGATGCGAGAGCTGGAGTGCACGCGAGTGGCAGGCGAACGTTCGGGCGGCGCTTGGAGACTATGTATGGGTCTAGGTAGTGAACGGCGTAAGGTGTGTGCAATATTAGACGGAGGAACTAATAAACGAGGTAAGGCAAAACTTGCCTCCGTCTGTATCGCGCTGGACACTTAACGTGTGGATCCCAATGCACAGACTTAAAAACTAAGCACATGGATTCAAAAAGAGAAAGAAGAAGGAGCAGCGTCAATAATAAGGACTCTCGATCAACATTTCCCTTACGGATAGAAATGTTACTCACCCGTGTAGTAGAGTATATAAGCAGTGGCGCAATCGTCAAGCTGTCGAACACCGCCATTTGTCTCGAAGGCATATCGAGGGCGCATTGTAGGTATGTCCCGAGTATGGCTACGATGAGCAGGTATGTGGGGGCGATGTGCGTGAGACTGTATCTCCGGAACGATTCGAGTATTGAGCTGAGAGCTTCCGAACCGAAGGATTTCTCGATCCTGTTTTGTTTCGACTGCATATTGCATGCGGCTAAGACATCAGGTTGAGGAGTATCTTGCACTGCCAACCATGTCTAATAAATTGAATTTAAAGAGTATCCATTAGACAAATGAAAGAATGCATCTCACGCACCCGTAGTGATAAGGGAGCCTCTACTGCGATCACGAGAAGCGGAGGGACGATATGCGGCCATGCATTTTCGAAGAAAGAAAGCACACTATGAAGGTTCTGGTGGAGCGAGTTATGCCAATCTGCAATATTTTCCATATTTGCTAAAACTAATTTGTGGCCAGCCTTTCAGCGACGAAGAGCAGATTCCGAGACCAGCAGGCAGGTGCACACGAACGTTCAATCGGATTGGGGAGAAGGGATGGCTTTAGCTCTGGCTACGGTGTCTTGCGAACGGTCAATACACCTGGCAGAGTCAGAGTAGAGAGTTTGGTTGCATTTCTTGCGGACCCGACATAAATACCCTCGAATAGGAGCACGACAGCAGCAAAGTAGATGATATAGCACAGAATGGATATTGAGGTTCAGATACAATAGGTAGGCTTGGTGGCGGGTCGCCACTTTGCATCCGGAGGACGCAGCGGCCACTCGATTCTCCGACATCTGCGCGCGGGATACGGTGCTAGGGCCAGTAAGTGTACGCATCACCTGGAGGATGGCAGGAGTTTTTTTCGATGCATCAAAATGCGAAGTGTACGTAGTCAGGTCGATGCCAGGAGTGGTTATTTTCTTGAGAGGTCAACGCAGTTCGGTGTGGGGAATATACCTCAGGTCTTCGCCACAGTATTGCTTTCCAGCAGCGTGATCATACTGTATCTGTATCTATTCCCGGCCGAAGAGATCATGACGTGGCGAAAATAAGGAAGTCGCAGTGTTGAGCGATATTTGATGATTTATGAGTACATTGTATAGTCGAATCAGCCTGATACTGACAGAAAGAGTGTACACTTGGAGAATTTTCGACTGATGACGTGTCAAGCTTTCAGACTTCCGGTCAATCGTCGACATAGTAGTACTCACTTTCACTTTCACTTTCACTTTCACTAGTGAATCACTACTAGTCGCTTTCCCAGCTCTGAACACTGAACAGTACCCTTGATGATGTTCTCGCAGACAGCATTCAGTCCTCGCGAGATAGCGACGCCTTTTATAGTCCGATCAGATTCAGGCTGCATCAATACATGTACATTCTGAGCTCATACCTCCTTTGATTGACCTTTGAGGTCGCTCGTNTAAAAAAAGCTGTCTCAACACATCTGAGGAACACAGACACGACACTGGGGACTACAGACCGCAGACTCCGACTCTGGCTGGCTGGCTGGCTGGCTGGCTTGTCGCTTGTCTGGACATCACGTACTAGCTGCTAGTGTCGTTGTGCTTCTGTGTGCTTCTTTCCACTCGTCTTTCTCCCTCATATTACGAGGTGCTCTGTCCTCGCCCACATTCTTTGCTATAGTTCCACTCGTTCTGCCATTTTCAGGATACTTCCGCACAAATCTTGGCCGAAAGGCTCACCGCAGTTGCTACAACCTGGTAACCCAGCCGCAGTTCACGAATATAAACACCCATGCATCGGCATCCTTTTGCGAACCCCGAACATGTGTACGAGTATATGGTCAGTCGATTCGCGTCTTGACGCGAGAAAGGCTATCCCCATGCTAATCCACTGCTTTGATAGGGAAACATGTCTTATGATCGGCGCCCCTCCTCGCCTGGTCCATATCGCAGCTTTGTCGTATGTCTGATCGAATAGCAAGTTAAGCGCAGATACTCAATGATAATGCTTTCGTATCCAGCCTATGGCCTCCCAGTCGACCTTCTTCGACGGAAGACAGACCCCAAGGCAGCCGTCCCGCTCTCCTCATCGAGGTGCGCAGCGCCCGCGACGCGTACGCTTCGAGTGGAACAGACAAGACAATGATGAGGAGGTGGTGGCCCCAGCTTGGCGACGTGCTTTGAACGTGAGCAATGAAGTCTTTTCTTCGGACCGTCTGCCCGCCGCCGCCAATTTTATCTCACAAAACATTCTTCACCTTCATTATTATATTTTGTCCTGGGAATGTGCTTCAGCGCATGCGGCGCCGCGCACGGCGCAGTCTGCAGAGAGTGCGCACAATGCTCCAAGCTTCCCGACGCCGATGATCTCCGCACGACTAGATCACAAAAGCTACAGACAGCACCTTTGCTTCATGCCACGACCACACGAAACTCAGGAAGAAAAGAGATGCCCGTGGACTGGGGAGCGGCACTGTCCTACGATTTGACACGTTATTGTGAACGTTCGCGCGAGAATTTCCATGGCATCTACTCTACTAGTACCGACTTGTTTGTTTCTCGTTTTTACTGGATTTTTTCTCGCCTCTCCTGGACCTTTCTCACTCAAATCCATACTATTCAATTATCATCACTACGCCATACCCTCTCAACCTTACTGTTGACTTGATAACCTGGACTGAACCTATACCATTCCGTCTTTCGTTATAAATTGTATGTACTCATACACTACACCCTTTTGTTGCTTTGTGAAGTAACTGTCCTTACTTGTCTGACTTCTGTAATTGCTGTATTCGTCTCACTAATAATTAACACACTCGCAATACTGACCCTTAACTTTGCGTACTTATCTAACTGCCAATAATGCGTACGAAAGCTGTTGTATAATTGAGCAACTATGCGACTTATCTAAGTTATTGGCATAAGCAAAGAGGGTCCATGAGGAGGGGATGCTCTCCGTACAAGATGAGTCGGCATCCCATCGGACTGCAGGTGGTGTTGTGGTACCCGTAGACTCGAAAGCGGTATCGTCAGCGCGGGAAGGGGAGATAGGCAGAGCGTTAAATAGTTAGATGAGATGATAATAACGCAAAATCCGAAAGATAATTATTTTAAACATGATATGATCCACAGTGAGACAAAGCCGAAGCCATGACCCACGCGACACGGCCACGAACCATAATATCACAATAGGTGCTGTCATATATGGCTTTAGATAGGGAAAAAAATGCAGTGTGTTACGAGCTGAAGATCCCTAGTAATCTGAATTCGGACACCGTCTGGCCCTCCTCACCCATGAGCTGGCATTCGACGAAATGCGAGCCCCGCGTTACAAAGTGGTCAATAACGTCCACACTGAATCAGCCATATCGTCGTGAGTACCGGTACATTTGATTTAAAATGAAGGAAAGTAACGTACGTCGGTGTTGTCTCTCCAACATCGCCTCTGTTCAAAAGTAAATGGGCCCCTGAAAAATTGTCATCCACCCAGCACTGCACGGCACTCCCTGGGTCGCCGTCATCACGTGGTTCCTTGATGTAATATATAGCGATGTCACCCGCGCCGACTTGAATCGGAATACGTAGACGGCTCGTCGGGAGGGACGAATGCCAGTAGTGCGCGTACGCGGTCGTACCCGCCGACCCAGGCGGTGGGTGAAACGCGAACCAGCCAGAGCCTGTGAAGAGACTCGGGGGGAGCGGGTTGATGAGGTCGTTCGCGCTTACGCAGCTCGGTGAGACCTCCACTACGGTGCGCTCCCCGGGACGCGACGCGACGCGCCCTGCTGGCACGCGCAAGTGCACGTTAAACTTCGACGTGCCATCGACTGCCCCGCCACCCTCTTGTTGGCGATTGCCTAGTCCACCGAAGACACCGTGTTTATCCATGAGTGGCTTGTCGCGATCCCCGGGCGATGCATCACCCACCGCGAGAAGAGGCGAAGCGATGTCGAAGGAGTGGCCCGTTGCAACGGACCACGCAGAGCATATCTGCGATTGGAAGTAGTGAATGAGAGTTTCGGAGATAAGCTCGTGTCCAAGGGAATTCGCTAGCACCGGGTCAGCGAAGTACGCTTTCACAGAATCCGGCTTGTCTATGTATGAAGTATACAGGGTAGGTTTGATGCTGCCGTAAAGCAATGAAAAAGTGAGCAAACGCGATAGCTAAATTGAAGCCGAATTAAGAAGCACCTAATGTGAGGAACATCGTAAAATTGAGCTACCACAGAATGCATCACTTCAGGCCCATGGAAACCATATGTATCGATGACTTGAGGGCTGAAATGGCCAAGGACAATCACGGCAGGTTGGTCAGGTCTGACCAAAATAGAGCGGACCAGTAGTTCAAAATGAGCTTTCCATGCATCGTCACTATATAGATTATATCAAAACAGCTGTCTTTTGTAAGATAAAATAAATACACAACGCACTTGGGATCTTCTGCATCGAACTCGAGAATGACGAGGTCCGTCTGGTCAGGTAGATGATGCATATTGCAAAAACTGAAATATGCGGAGTTTGTTCGTCTCATTGCTCCGTTCGTCAACTCGGATGCAGGATGAGGAAACACAGTATTCCACCATTGGAAGAATCGCGCAGGGTAGCACTTAGGTGAGATCGGATCATCCCCAGCCCCATGGCATGCAGAGACTGGAACGAATTAAGCGGAGTAAGACTTGAATGTACACTCCTGAGCGTACCTGAACCACCCAAAACGCTGATAGTCACTGGCAGGCCCGACAATGCCTTGTGAATCACACGCTGTACCCGCGCACCACTACCCAGGTGCATTCTAGTCTTTGTCAATGTATGTATGCCATGCTTCGCACCAATCTCATCACCGGGTCCAAACAACGGACAGAATTCGAAGGGATTCGGGTCCGTCTCTGTTGAGTTCATATAGTTTTTTGGTTTTAGATTGGCGTCGGTGAGACCATGGCGGGGCAGCGACGGGTCCGAGGGTAGTATGAAACGTGTGAGGGTGACGATGAAAAGGAAGAGTGCGAGTATGATCCATATTCGATGGGTGAGACCGAATGTCTTCTGGTTCAGCCGCGAAACTTTTTCGGACTCGAAGTCTGGTAAGTCTCCCAGAGCGCCATTGGCTCTAGGCGTTGAGATATGCGCTGAGCCCTTTCCCACCCGTCGCTGCATGGTTAGAGACAAAATTATAAGGTGGCCGTTGCGGTGAATAGTGCTTGCTGAACGACAGTGAGCATCAGAGTCCTGGGAGATAAAAGACAGCACTAGTACTTAACAGCGAACACTGAGTCCCCCGACGTGGGAGCACTGCACTTCCTTGCGTGACATTGTGACAGTCCCCGACAGTTCTGTTTTACATATGTACGAAGTTCAAGTTGAAGGAGAACTTAAATGGATACGAGTACGAGGTTGTATCTCATTTTCTGAAATATTTCTAAACGCTATTGATACAGTAGTGAATACGTTTATACGACAGTCTAATGTGTGTCGATTTCTATATTGAATTCTTTGACCCAGGATTACCTCATTGAAATATTGTATAAGCAAGTGCAGTGATGTGTGACCGTTCGCGCTTTCGACGCGTCCCTCGCGGTGAGCATTCATCAATCATGGACAACGACGACATGATCTCAGTCTTGTCCGATGATGGTGGGCAGCAACTCGACAGACGCGCCATTCTTGCGCCTGCTATTCACGACGTGATCGCTGCCCTCGGCGGCTATGAAGGTGACACGTACAAGCTCGGCGACGAATGCTACGGATGCCTCAAGGACCTCAAGAAGTTCTGGCGCAAGGATGATACAGACGATGAGCGCACTGTCGCGCGCATTTTTTGGGAGTCGCGCCTTCTGCCAAAAGACCTCGTCCCCATCCTGCTCGAGACCGCTGGCAAGGGCCTCGTCGGCGACAAGTGCGCGATCGCGTGCGCAGACATCATCACGGCCATGACTTGGCCAATCGACCTCGCTGAGGAGCTAAAGGAGCTCGACGAAGAGTTTGACAAGGGCACCGATTACACGCAGCTCCTCCAGAGTCATCTTCAGTACAAAGCAGCCCTGCTCCGCCCAGGCATTATCCAAGCACTATTCGGCATTCTGTTGCCCTGCATTGCGAAAGAAAAGAAGGACAGGAGGGAGCGCGACGGGCAGATTGTCAATGTTGTCCTTCACCTGTTTCGCAATCTTGCCTTCATCAAGGACCGACCACCCAATATGCATGCGAGCGTCGACCAGGCCGAGCTCTCGGCGTTGCAGTCCAAGCTTATCAAGATTTATTCAGAGGCTCACGTATTGGATCTTCTTGTAACCATAGCGTCAAGTGCATTAGATCCCTTCTTCAACCAGTGGAATACTTTGGTTTTGGAAACGCTTTATCTCTTGTTCCGTGGTGTGATGCCGTCCTCTCTCGCAGTTGACCAGAAAAAGGTGATATCCGCTTTTCCACATCTAATATAACGACTTATGCCTCGTAAATAAACTTTAAGAGCTCCCAGAATACGCTCTCCCAACTCCTCGCAGCAGAGAACAAACTAAAGGTCGAGAACGCACGTAGAGCTTCATCCCGACACTCTCGCTTCGGCACGACTATTTCCGTCTCGCTCAACCCCACAAAGATGCGTCCCAATGATGGTGATGCAGAGGCATCAGATGTCAATAATGCTCCTTCACAGACGATCGTCCTACACCGTCAGCAGGCGCTCAGTAAAGAGGCCGGTTGCGTCCTTGACATGAAGAAGCGAAAACAATTCAAGAAGATAAACAGAGTGGACGAGCTTGGCCTCGAAGACTACATCGACGCAGTGGCGAAAAATACGCTACGCGGTCTTGCGAGGACGTTTATAGAAGTATGCTTCAATAGTAAGCGCACCTGACCAGAATTGAAGGTGCTCAATCGCTAAAATTGTGATCTGCAGCGTTCTTGGCCTCGCTACTGAAAGACATCAAATCTGAACGACCTAAAATCATGGAGAAGGATCATTTACGACTACTCTTTATAACGAAGTGGTTCCTGGAGTTCTTTCTATGTGTTCGAACAAGTCAGATTGAGGACTCGCAGAAGAAGGATACGCAAAAGGCAAGCTTGAATGCAGAAACCTGGGATTTCAGCCTTGTAGCAGAAGTTATCGAGCGCAGCTGGATTATATGGATTCTCAAGAGGATGCGCGAGGCAGTCGAGGACAAGGTAAAGAATACATCTCTTTCGCTTCAACGTAACACTTACCCGTTGTCTCTAGC
Organism: Phellinidium pouzarii; assembly: GCA_004802695.1. Lineage (NCBI taxonomy): Eukaryota > Fungi > Basidiomycota > Agaricomycetes > Hymenochaetales > Hymenochaetaceae > Phellinidium > Phellinidium pouzarii. The sequence goes on from SGPK01000379.1 coordinate 8,406, forward strand.
CCAAATTATGGACCGAGCTGCAGGCCGGCATCGAATGCCTTACACAGCTTCTCCAGCTCATCGACAGCATGTATGCGTCAGATATTACGGATCCAGAACTTGGAGAGGCTGCCGTGCTTTTGCAGCAGCAGATTGTGTACAACGGTGAAGTACTCGACATTTCTGTCGATGCGCTTCGTGCATACAAGGAAGGCGTGCAAAGTTTGCGCTTTCTTGACGCAAGTATCCGCCTTGGTTACTCCTTGTTGCGAATGCTAGAAAAATGGGCCTGCGAGCGCGGTGGGGGAGAGCTCTATGTGAGGAAGAAGGTTGTGAAGAGAAAGAAGACAAAAGGTGAAGTCGATATTGACACTCGGTATGATTCTTGAATTAACATTATCACTGCCTTCCTCAGGTAAGGACGGCATGGAAGAGGATGAAGTTCCTGAAGAGCAGGAACAACCGAATTCGGACGACGAGCATGCCGTGCGAGAAATTCTCTTTACCTTTGAGACCTTTGAACTGGTAAGTTTTATTGTCATCTCGGAATATGACTTCACTTACGTCTACTTGAAGAAATTCGCACACGAAGACATCGCTCATACACTCTTGACATACCTCGCACGTTACGACGAGTTCACATCACCCGAACAGATGAAACGTGTAGTGAACCTCATGCACCGACAAGCTGTGAAGGCTAAAGCGGAAGGATTATTTTTCAAGGTACTTACGACATTTCACTAACTCTTTACGCCTTCTGAGATTTGATTTATCTTATTGATAGGTCTCGACATTGAACCTCTTTAAATCGATTTTGGCTAGACAATCGACGCTCCCTCGCGATCAACCATACAAAGACCTGATCACGCTGATTAATTTCATTGTGCGGAAGTTCTTCAAGGCGGTCAGTGAAAATTCAATGCTCATCATGGAGGTGCGTAATCTATTTAGGCAAACTTCCACTCCTAAATACCTACAATCATGATAAATTATGCGCAGGCATTCTTCCCTAAGAACCGCAACCGCTGGAAACATTACTCGAGCTGGGAACCTGAGGAAAAGGAAAGCAGACGCAACATGCGAAATGACACACAGGAAAGCAAGCTCCCACCTGATGTGCAGGTTAAAAAAGGATACTCCTGGAGCGAGCAACTCGGCATCGCAATTGGATGCCTGGTGGAAAAAGAAGAACAAGAGCTTATTGACTGGGTCAAAGAGGTTTGTGACTTTATTATCTCCTGGCGAGACCTGCTTCGCAATTTACTGATGACGCCTTTCATTAGATTCTTATTTTAGTCATTGGGCAAAGGCAGCGGATTGTCGAAGAGACGGACGGCTCCTCGTCGCAGTCTCATCTAGATGACATGGATGACGAAGCGGTGCGAGATGCAGCGTCGAAGCTCCGTCAACCGTCGAACGAAGCTGTAGCAAAATTCCAGGATTACCGTGAGTGATCTTCATATCTAGCCTATGTACTCATCATGCAACTATATTATCTCAGTGATTCCCTACATAAGCGACGCGCACGCGGATGCTGCAACCAAGAATCCGCATATGAAGCTCGTTTTCCGCTTAGTCAAATTCTTCATGTTAGACGAGAGTATGTGTTATTTACTCTACTGCATTCTTCGGGTAGCGGCTCACGGGCACAACAGATGCAGATGAGCTTGAATGGTATGTACCAGCAGCTATTCTCCCGTCGGACCTGCAGAGTTCGCTGGTTATCATCAACCAATTCCTTGAAACGCCTCTCGACCTCGGCGACAAGAAGGCGTCACAAATGCTCAGCAAGAAAACGCGCCGAAGACGCCGGCGTCGGGCAGCCTCAGATGATGAGGATAGTGCAAGGGAGCTAGGCTCCGACGATGAGGAGCCACGGAAAAAGCGCGAGAGGAAAAAGAAGGAACAGCAGCAGTACAAGTCTGCACAGTTTATTGAGGATTCGGATGCTGAGTACGGCAATGACGAGGCGTTCTGGGCGCATGAACGTGCATTGCGAGAACGAACAGAGCTCCTCGCCGCGGAGGGCAAAAGCGGGACGATGCACGCTACAGGGACGAAGAAGCGAAAGAAGCGGCGTGCGAATGGTGACAGCGAAAAGAAGACGAAACGGAGGAAAGGGACGGCGCTCACAGACGACGAGAATGTAGATGAAGGCAAGCAATCTTCCGCGTCTGATTCTGATAGTGACGACCGGCTTGCGACAAAGTCGTCGCGTTCGACGTTCGCGACTACTCCACCCCAAGATGTATCTACGCGCCCAGTCCAAGAAAAGAAAAGGCCGAAGCCACGACCGAAGCCTCGTTACAAAGGCAAGGTCACGAGCAACGAGAAAAGATCTTCCAGACGTAGCAGTTTATCAAATATGTCTGCTTCATCACAACGACCATCCGTCTCGGGCTCTGCATCAAATTCCGAAGACGACACACAGACAGTGTCCCGTAAGACGAAAACTAAAGCTAGGATCGTGCTATCGGATGAAGACGAGTGAATCGACAGTAGTTTGTATTCTATATCATTGTAGTTTGTGATAATTATACTGCATCTCGAGCTCGAATTGGATTGGACGGGATTTCTTAGTGGTTCAAGATGACTGCATTGCATATTGCATAGCATATCGCATAGCAGTCGCTTTAACAACAGTATAGGCAGTGATCGCCGGACTGACCGAAACGTGGGAACGCCGCTGCGCAACTGTCTTGTTTAGAGGACACGTCTCTCTCTCATACGACTCAACGACCATATCCATTTAATTCGACAAACAATAACGAACTCTTACTTAACTAGTTCTATAATACTCCCTGAAGAAGTGTGACAGGATGACTACGTTCACCAGACCTCCTCCGCCACAAGGTGAGCATTCACCTTTGATTCTTCTAGTAACTTACTCATTTCAATACTTCAATGCGTTTTCTCTTTATGATCCCTTTTCATTGCAGGCGCTCCTCCTGCATACGCCATGGTTACAAAGGTCTACCGGCGAAGTTTGCGTCCAATTGTTGTCGGTAGTGCGTATCCATTAGCAACCTCCTCAAAGGATTTGAATTGACAGACTGCCAGTCGGCCTCCTTGCTGCCATATGGGCATTGATCTGGGGTGTACGCTCTGTTTTTCTAGAGTTTTTTTTTTGGAAGCATGTCATACTTATTCTCGGCCAGATTGCATCATTCCGAGACATATCAATCGACAAGGAGCATGCAGCAAAATTGGAAGTATTTGACATTGTGCTGGGCTCGCTATATATGGCTACGTTTGCCATTGAACTCTTTGGTCTGGCTGCAGCAGTACTGGTGCGTTTCACTGTCGCGTTCCACGCGCTGTTTTGTCGCTGACGTATGACGTTCCTGTCGCACTCGTTGTCTATCGACTCCATATACATTTACTTACAGCAAAAACTGGCAATGATTCGCATCTATGCCTTCGCGTCACTCGGCGTTGCAGTAATTATAACCGCCACGGAGCTGATCCGCGTGATCATTCATTTCGCCTTCAAGGTATGCTTTGGATTTCCCTTGAGCACTTGGAAATTATTGACATGATTTTATTAGAGCACTCTGATCAATGAATGTATAGCTCTATCCACAAATCAAACTGTCGAGACTGTGAGTATAACTATGTTCTTCTCGTTTGCATCTAAATATATGTTATGTTTTGTAGAGGGTTGGCATATGGGGAACGAAGACAACAACACTTAATGGAGAAGATGCTTCAACATGTAAGACTGCGACTTGCCAATTCTGAGAGTTATACGACTGACAGTCTGCACCTTGAATAGTCTGCAATTCTGCTTGGTCCCACGACTCTTTTTCCGAGATTGCATGGTTTATTGTTGCAGGCATCGCGTCCCTGCTTTTTGCCTCGATCACGTTCTCGTATTACCGCCAGATGCTTGACCCTACATCTGTCGTAAATGCTACGCGTGCGCCAGTAGGGCAGATGCCCGAGCACTACAATCCTCCGTATGCCAATGGTGCATTCGGCTATGACGTGGGTGTGGGTGCAGGCGGCTATGCGCCACCCCCGGGCCCGCCTCCCGCGCAGAGCGTAGCGTACGTGCCACAATATGACTCTGCGAAGCTCCCAGAGTACGAAAGAGGCGGGTACCTTGATGCAAGTGACGACAAGAAAGGAGACGATTTGAAGGGCGGTACGGATCCATTTGCTGACTACGAGACCCTTCGTCGAAACAGCGGAAGCAGGGAGAGTGCAGTCGAGGCGGCGAAGTTTGTATGATTGAGTATTGTCTGGGCGGATGGCACGATCTGATCCTCGTTTCCACGGTGAAATTGGAGAGGTAGAAATTCACTAGTTTTTTATATGATTCCAAATGATTGCCATTTTTTTCCCTGATCCTAACAACCAGTTTAAACGGATTCTTCCGTCCAGCATTTAATGTGAACTCGGAAGAATGAAATGGACTTGCGCTGGTCACGGCTCCCTTAATGTGTATGTATATCTGTTGTCCTCATTAATGTTGTGTATTTCGCGTTTGTAGCTATCTCTACTTTGGACAATACGCTTCTGGATCTCAGTCTCAGTAATAGTCTGATCTTGAAGGACGTTTCTTCTAGGCGCGTCTGTCATTGCTACCGAGCTTCACAGCACAATTGAACTTTTAGCATATGCCTAGAAGCTTTTGGTGGCAGCATCTGGATAGAATTATTGGCAGACCTTTACAGCGCCTTTCCACGTGTGCATGAAACAGAGTGTACAAACGGCGAATGTACGCATAAAGTATGCATGTACCCGGTTCGCAGGCGGTGTTTGAAGAGAGATTCTGTGGCAAGAGCGATATCTGTGCTTTCAGAGACATGCGCGCAAAGGCCTCTCAGCCAGTTGTGCAGACCGGTCGGCGCTGTGATGCATGTAGCTCGCTACTCTCCACAAGAGTGTTCCCCACGCGTTTCGTCGAATAAATGAGGATGCTAGCGCATCCCCCTGAGGAGGTCCGAATGTCATCCGTGTTCCAGTGTGTGCTTGATTCGCGAGACTTACAAGCCGAACCAACGAGATGGCGAAGACAGTCATCATTCTGGGCTTTAAACGATTTTACGTTTTCACGAGAGGGGCGAAAGCTGTTAGTAGCGACTATTCCTTTACTTTAATGCGTTGCAGGCAGTATTTGTATTATTGAATTTGAGTGCGCGACGGCGAGCAGACAAACACGTTCCAAGTTTGTCAAAAACAGAACACTCGAGTCTCATTATTATTATTGCTGTAATTACAATTACAGTACTAATGCTACTACTTGGCAAAGGAACTTTGGCACACACACTCAAACTTCAAAACACGATTACATAAAATTTTCATGGAACAGGGGGGTGGGGGGAGTTCCGCTTTCACTCCTGCTTTTTCAAGTTCTAGCAGCTTTTCCTTTAGGTTGTCACGGAATAATGGCTTATTTAAATTTGTCAAGATATTCTTAGTTAGCTCCTCAATGAAGACGCCGCAGCCCACTTCGATGCCATTATCTAAGTTTTTAGGATCGACTCTCCGAGTTTTAGATACAAGGGAAAGAGAACTTGAAAGACTTACACGAAGTAACCAGTACTATCTTCCCATCCGGGTCTGCCTCGTCATTTCTATGAACATTATTATCAGCTTGGCTAGTCGAGAAAGTGGTACCGGGGATGGNTTTTTTTATACTCTCTTAGCTTCGACGTCCAATTAATCACTTCCATGTCTGTATTGATTATTGATATGCTGGGTGGCATGATCATAATACGACACCCCTAGGTCAGTCTCGGGGAAGATGAATGAATATATCACAAGCCCACCTACCTCTAGAGCTGAAGCTAGACTTTGTATAAGTGAGCTGAGGGTTTGGATTCTGCAAAAAAAACTTGGTGTAGACCCTCCATCTTTTATGCTACAGATGTCAGTTTGCAGTGAGACGGGAGCTCACACTTTCTGCAATATAGTTATGGCATATTTTGCCCCTCTTTAATACTAATACGGACACGCGGTATTGTATATTTGCTCTACGATACAGTATCATCATTTTGCAGCTGTATACGGCATAATATGGTACATTGCAGTAATTCTTGTATTTTTGGATTATTCATGTAATAAATGTTACGATGTAGTGCAATATTATTAATGCGCTTTCCTAATTAAATTATTACTAGTTACTATATATAGTCTTGTTAGTTTTGCAATATTAATATTGACTGAAGAAAGAGAAGGGGTCAGACGGCACCCTCCTCCCGCCAAGTCGCCACCCTCACCACCACCACCCACGCCGCCCCCGCACAAAAAGCCCATTACAGACAAGGCAGCCAGGCTTGACAGCAGTTCTGATCTCTCCGGGCTCACGGAAGACGAACAGGATGGCAGCCGTGCTTCAGCGCACAGCGGCACACCCGAAACCAGCCAGCGCGTAGCCAAGAAACGAAAGCGGGATCGTGCCCAAACCCATGTAGAATTGGGCGCACAGGATCACAGGTAGAAAGACTACCAACAGTGAGGAGCCCACCAGCGCCATCTTCAAGACCTCAAACCACGCGCTTACTACTACTCCCACACATCCCTTCAAAGACCTGGACAACGAAGACAACGAGAACGTCGTCACACTGCCAAGACCCCATTGCGTCAGTTTGCCTGGACATCGACGACGGTGGCGACGAGTGACTTTCCGATCACGAGTCTGAAGGAGACGCGGACGCGGACGCAGCAGAGAAGGCCGTGCCAGACTACACTCAAGTGTGAGCCTCGTGAGTCTTCCACTGCGCTCACTGAGGGGGGGACGATGGCGACAAGTCCGGATGTGTCGAGTCCGAACCCGAGGATAAGGAAGAATCTCTTGGTGCTTCAGATGTAGGCGACGATGCGGGAGATGATGATGGTACGCTTGTGAAGAAGAATGCTGATATTGTGCCGCTTGTGCCAGCGGGAGGTCCATTCGTCTTCTCCTTCTACCTCCCCTGAACTGGAGGATGCTGAAGGAGATCCTCCGGGTGAAAGAGGACATTGTCTCACGCAACGGTATTTCATCAATTCAATTCTTGATTCTTGCTGGGCGCGCTAGATGCGAATAAACATTCTGTGGCTGTCATATGCAATTTCATTCACGAAGAGGAACACAGACTTAAAGGAGAAGAATCTATGTTCCCCGTTACAAGTCTGAAAACTAAATCGTTTCTCGAAGTTTAAAATCACCGGCATCCTCCGAAGTCCTCTCCGTGATGTTACGTATGTGACTTGCCGCGTCTGATCGTCGATCATGACGCATCTAATGCTGTCGGACTTTCAATCTCTGCCTCTATAAAGTTTTGCCATCCTTCCAATTGCCTTCATCGTCCCTCTTCCTTGCACTACCATCACCACCATTTTTCACCCACCCATTCAACCATTTTCCAATATGCTTAACTCTGCAAGGCTCCGCAGCCACATCCTCACAGTCCTTTGTCTGAGCCCGGTCCATCCGCCCGGTGCGGTGCTCGAGGCCAGACTCGCGACTCTCGGGGTTGGGGGCAAGATAGACTGGAAATTCGGTCTTGGTGCCCAACACTCATCTGGTTGTACCCCCTTTGGCAAGTACGCGGAGTGCTACGTCGATTCCGGGACGGCTGCTGCGGTGCCCCCAGTTGTCCTCTCTCACAAAGCAAGAGCTCGTCTGTTACGATCTGCCAGATCCCTACGACGTGCCACCAGATCATCATGATACGGCGCTGCATACCTTCGGACGTTGGTTGATTGACGAGATGGCAGAGGCGAACGATACACTTTCTTCACTAAGACGGCCGTCGCTAGAGCGGCAGGTTGCATATTACGCGTCTTTCCCTCCTTCCATCTATTCATCATCGGTTTCATCCAGCTTGTCATGGCATGTGCTGCATTACACTCTGTCTATGATACAGGAATCGTGATTGTATCTAGCTTGCGGCTGTTTCTGGAATCATATATGGTCTTCATCTTCGTACGTATACTCTTTTCCGATACGTTTTTTTTATCAACTGACATCTTCAAGAATGTACGGGTATACGTATTGGACAGCGTGGCACACTGGCACTAGATTACCATGAATCACACTACTACTTTGCCACCGACGCAGATGACCCTTCAACAAACGCAGGGCAGAAGGACTTGTCTTCTCAAATAGACAATAAAGAGCCAACGCTACTCAGCGGGATTCACCCTGAACATCTGTCCTTGCCCTTGTCTATTCCCGAGCCATCTATCGTGAATTCGTCGGTGCCGTCTATGCAGTCTGATATGTCATCTGGTGTCTCAACATTCTCAGCGACGATATTCGACGTCTCGTATCTCGACGGTACGAAGAGGATGATTGCGACTGTTGTGCTTGGATCAACAAGCGGAAGCAACGTTTTTGAACTCCTTGGCATCTTCGTGAAGACTGAGACGACTTGCGACTCCGCTCAAGACCCCGAATTCGAAACTGAATCCGACATTGACACCAAGGACTCAACTGCCCACTCGCAGCGTGTCGCTCATGATAAAATGTCAAATGCACCCGTCTGTGCTTCGAAGAAAGACAGTCTTAGTTCGTCGCTCAAAGCCGCCGAGCTCATTGGAACACTCCGCAAGGATCACTTCATCTTTGCTGCCCCAGCCGGCGAGACTGAGATGCACTGGTATATGTCGTTCTTCTCCGCCCAGACTACTGTTCCATGTCCCACATTGGTCCGCCGCCCTCTTGCTCTTCGTCCACGTAGGAAGACACAAAGAGGTTGTCGGGGAAAGGGTGCCAAATTCAAGAAAGCCAAAATACCCAAGAAAGTCACATTGCGCCTAATCACAACTCCCTCGGAGCTTGAAGCGCATATTAAGCCTGTTTCCACTGGTAACTCCTCGCTCGGTGGCGAGTATACTGTGTCGCCATCATTGTCTGTGTATGAACGTCCGCTCGCAAATTCGTCCCTACGGTCTCTGGTGTCCGACACGTCGTCTACTGCTTCAACTGTCTCTCTAATAACTGTCAATAGTCCGTATTCCGAAGGTGCCGAGACGGCGGTGGTAAGTGGTATTTCTTGCTTCATCTGGGAAGACAGAATTGACGCTCTATTGCTCGATCTGCAGCTTGACGTCGAAGATGGGTCCTCTACTGCCGATGCAGGCTCGTTCGTTTCTGTGACCACGAAGGAACGTCCTAGTTTCGCACAAAAGATCACCGAGTTTGTCCAGAAGTATCGTATGGCTCGCTCAACTAATGGCTTTACTACTGTCGGCACTACGCTGGAGGAAGTATCTGATGTCAGTCGTCCTCGTAGAAAGACGCGTCGTGGAACTAAACACCGAGGAAAGGGTGGTAGAGGGAAGAATGCGGCGGGTAGCTCAGCTGAGGGATGTTCCGACTCAGCGACTGCTTCGGCTGGTATTTCATCGCTACGGATATAGCTGCTCCTACCTCTACAGTCATCGGTTTGATCCGGTTCTCGCTATTATTGCCTTGTCAGAAGGCTCTTCTACTGGACAGTGACAACCCTTGGTTTATCCTAGTTCGCTCGTGTGTCTGTTCTCTGTCTTTCTGGTCCTCGACATGTCTCTGTCCTACTTGTCCTTCAAGTCTCTTGTCCCTGTCTCTATGAGCTCAAGTCGCTCAACCCATGCTCGCCTCACCTCTGAAAATGCATGCCCTTCACGCGCGTCTCTCCACAACCTTGACTGTATCACTTTCGTCGACTAACACTTTGCTCGGGAAGCGCCTTTGCAATGAGGCGCCGGACCTTTTAATAAGGACCGAGTACCCTTGAGATTCACTGTTTTTTGTCGCGAAGATGGTTACATATTCTTATCTGCCCGAACCACGAAGTCTCTTCACATCCTAGGATGCACCCTCTCTTGAAATTGCCACCTCCTACGTACTCCAAATACTCTGGCTCGGGGCTGCACTTTTTCGAAGCTGCTCGCTCTCCCGCGAGACGCTGACGCAGGGCATATGCGACTTGAGCTTGCNTTTTTTTACAATGGCCAACTTGATTCAGAGGCAAATTCTATGGCCAGCTCCAACTCTCGACTTGTAGACGACCCTGATTGCGCATACAGAACGCGGGACGTATTCTCGAACTCTTCTTTATTCTTGTGGCAAACGATATTCGCGAAGTCAGTATCTCTTACATCTTCTATCTCTGTTTCTCCCTTGTTTGATTTGACTATTGTGTATAGGATTATTTCATGGCCGATTCTTAAATCTGGTTTTGTGCTTCCTTTATTATTTTTTTGCAGAATCTTTTTCACGAGAAACTCTTGATTTTAGTGATATCGGTACCTGTCGTTTTATGTTGTACATAGGATTACAATATTAGCCCTCACAAAGAGGAAAGTTTGGAAAACATTAGGATCACGACAAACCCAGAGTAGTCTGAATTTCACGACACAAAAGTCGTGAGCCACGAGTTGCACTGAAGGACAACACCAGCAAGCTAAAGCACAAAGCTCTTGAAGTCTCCAATCTGCTACAGCCGCTAGGTTGCACCACATGACACACCACTTCAACAATGCTATGCGCGCCGAAAAGCAAACTCCGTCAGTTACGACACCCGCGGGTCTAACGCTCGAAGCCTGCGCCCCGGGGATTTTGGTGCGAGAATCAACCAAGAAAACCATAAATTCTCAGTTCCGTATGCTCCTACGGGCCCTTTTCAGGGAAAGCCTCGCCCCAGCGCAGTCCTAACGGCCGTGCAGAGGCATAGCGTGCAAAAAAGCACACCATATACATATGTACTTCGTACATCTGCCCCGCAAACGTGCAGGCGAGGATGGAAGGAGCAAAGCGAGCAGCTTTCAAAAAACTAACACTAGCGAGTGCGCCGCGTTGCGAGTTACTTAAAAGCACAAGCGTGTCCAGTCCCCCCCCCCCCCCGAGACGGTGCTCTTTCAAGCGCTTCTCCTCGCCTGCTCTCGGCACATCCATGCGTCTTTCGAGTCAAGTCGAGGGTGAAAAGGCGCAAANTTTTTTTTGTTTTGTTTTCTGGTAACGTCTCGCGATAGTGTTTACCATCGGACCCGGCTAGAGTCGGTCGAGGAGGACGATGATACTCAGACCTTAGCCCGCTCGCGAGAAAAGATGCATCCGTAGATAGCGAGCGTCGTGGCTTTGGATCTGTCGCGGGTTCAAGGAGGGAAGAGTGTAACACTTGTAAAGAGCGCCACGGAAGCAAAATGTAAATATTACTTGAGATGAGGCTCCGCACCGGTGCGAAACCGCAAAACGTGAGCTCCTAATCATCGAAGGTACGGACTGCATACAAACTAAGATTGTATGAATATACGGCTGTACTCGTGGTTGTGGTGTATGCCCGATATCGAGCTACACACGCCGTTTCTCTGAACTGAGCGCGAGAATGCGTTGTCTGTCCGGGCCATCGGTCGTACTGACTAATTAATAATATGCCCGTCCTGTACCGTTACGGTAATACATAAGTATTGTTTGCAGTCTGAAATACGGCCCGTATCCGTATACGGTACAGCGCGGCGCCCCAAGCATGAGGTTTATGTGTCTCTTACAGAACCGCGTCGTCGTCGTGCTGCTAAAATGTATTGCACAGGAAAATTGGCTTCCGAATAGTACTTTCAGANTTTTTTTTTACGGGGGAGCTTCAATCAATCTACAAGGTGGATCGTATTATTTATCCTTCAATTTTTCCTACTCGCAGCGACGAGGATTGGTAGGGAAACCCACTGGCATGTAATAAGCTAGTATGTTTATGCCATACGTGACACAGTCTATAAGTAGCACTTATCTTCCACCTTATCGTTGTGTCCTCCTATCTTTCTCCACTCTACCAATTGCCACCGATCAGGGATGAGAAGAAGCGGGAATTTAGTAACCCACTTCTGGACTCTCGCTCGAGCACGTCCAAGAAGGATGGCGAGGCNAAAACGAATTGCAATCGCAAGGTGGTGTGACCGGCCGGCATGCACAGGCGAGGTACTTGCGAAGCTCACAAGGCAAGGGCAATATGCAATCTTCCTCAACCTTGACCAACTGCGGGTCGGGGGCCATGCTGCAGCACGCAGGGAGAAAATTCACAGCAGATAGGAGATGAGATGCATATATCATGTCAGGGTGAGTTTGCCCGCTCCTCGGAGGCGAGGACTTCTTTTTGCTCTCAATCTCTACATCGACATCTAGCTCGACGGAGGCAACGAATTTTTTTTTTTTTGGCTGCTTTATCGAGTACTAGTACGCGGGAGAAGGCAAACTGTTATTGTTATTATTATTGTTCAGAAGGCGGAGTTCACACGGTCTGTGGCTCAGGGCTCAGGAACACCGCTTTCGGGGGGAAAAAAGGTAACATTTAATCTCAGATGTTCTCTCCGCCCGAATCCGGGGCGTCGGCCGAAGCGCGCGCGCGCTCCTCACCTTCCCGGGGCCGCTGGTCACGCACACCGCACGCACTCTCAGCTCGAAGATCCTGGATCCATCCACCACATCCCTGGGCCAATCGCTCTATGGTATACGACACGATAAGATGCGGAGCGATACGGTATGATGCAAGTTGCGTTCTTAGCTTGCATTAATATTTATGCGCCTGACAGGTCAACATCCTCATGGCCGCCACTGCGCAACATTTACATTCAAAACAAAACCGTTCATTGTCCTTCTTTTCTTTCCCTCGTTATCGAAATTGAATGTTCTCACTCTCGATATGCGATATGCATCCATTTCATCTATCTATAATAGAGGTAGAGGTAGAGACAGATTCTGATGCCGATCGTCTTTCTAATTGAACAAAGGATCAATACCGACTAATTTTTTGTTTTGTTTTCGTTTTTGTTCGTCCGATGCGATGCCGAGCCAGGCAGCCCAACCGACCGCTCTTCAGCCGCAACCTGAGAGTTTTCAGAACAGCAACTAGTAAGTAGTATCAGTACTAGTGCCATCTCGTCGTCGTCGTCGCACTAGTAATAGCATGTCCAGTTCCAGTTCCAATTCGTTTTACTTTTTACTTTTTACTTTTTGCTTCCGGCCTCCCCGTGAATTCCATTCCATTCCATTGATATTCCCAGCCCGTTTTGTTTTGTTCTTTCTCAGACTAGTATTAATCTTGTCCGCAGCTAGAAATATTTATTAAATTTTTTTTATTAAACTCTTTATCAACATCCACGGAATCGAACATAAGGGAAAAAAAAAGNAAAAAGAGATACGTAACCTCCGAAGAAAGAGTTCAAGAAAAAAAGTTTAAATTTTAAATTTAAAAAAAAAAACCTCCAACTAATCAATACAATACAAATACAAAGGGAGGTAAGGGAACTGNAAAAAAAAAATACTGCGCTTCGCCTTTTCGCGTGGTAAAACGTTGTTTGTTGTGTTGTTGTGTTGGAGTGAGTGTCAGGCGTTGTTAATGTTGTTAATGATCGTTATACGAGTGTTCTGGGGCTCGAGATCAATTCAGAGACAAGGCCAAGGAAAGGAGACAAAGGGAGACCAATAGTTTAAAACAGGGARGGGGGGGGGGGGTTGACCACAAGGAGGGAAAGGGGTGGTCTTCAAAACATCAATCAAAACAAAGGGAAACAAAAAAAATAAGGAACGAAGGGAAGTGGTATAATCTGTATCTTGATAAATTTTTGTGACGTCGGCAATATAAAACAGAAAGAGTTNAAAAAAATAGACAGAGGATATACAGTGAAACGGCATTCCCGTGGGGTCGAACAAACAAAACAAAACAAAAAAGAGAAAGAAAGGGTTGGTTCAACGTGAAAGCAGGGGGGATTGGGGGTGGAAAGCAAAATGGGAATGACATCTTTGACTGAACAGCCAACGGTGATAGCATGGTTTCGCAAAGCAAACAATCAATGTATGCAAAGCGGTTTTAGGGAAGCAACAAACAAACGAGGAGGAAAAAAATGACATCGGGATTGGGACTCAGGATCGTGCGCGCATAACGAATGGGGGGGGGGGGGGGGGCTCGAGGGCTCGACTCGATCTCCGGTAGTGAGGGTAAGGAAAAGGACCGTTCCCGTTCAGCGAGTGATAATCTGAATCCCTTCCCCCGGGTGTTGAGGGGAAAAGCCTGTTAGGACGGACGACAATGTTTTAAGAATACAGGCGAGAACCTTGAATTTACATCGAGGAGAGAACACAAAGAAAACGAAATCAAGTAACGACCAACAATAACAAGAGAATCGTATTTCCGCACGTATATATAAATGCTAGGGGGGCAGAAAGCGGGGGGGGGGGGGAGGTAAATGGAGAGAGAAATGAGAGAGAAATGAGAGAGAAAGTGAGAGAGAAAATGGGAAAGARAGAAAAAGAACTAAGAAGGGAGGGGGCATATAATCTACATATCGGTATCATTATTGGAAGAAAGGAGTCAGGGAAATCGTATCGGATCTCAAGAATAGCAACGTATGAGCGCATGGATGGGGAAAGGGGATGGAGGTCACTTAAGGTCAAGAAAAGTGTACACATAGAGAGAGACAAAAACAAAAACAAACTGTATAACATTCCCGCCCGCGCCACGGCGAGGACGGAAACCAAGACAGCCGCCAGGCGGGTTCGAAATCGAAAACAGGTGGTGGCAAGGGGCGGGGAGGAAATAGAAAGCTGGTGGGGCTGGGAGCGGCCGATACAACTTCAAAGCGGACCACCAAAAAAAAACATCCCGACTCGAAACTGGCAAAGAAAAGGGAGCAGCCAACTAATATGTGCNGGGGGGCACAGGGAGACGTAAGGGAACGCATACCAGCCAAACGGACCAAACGAAACCGGACGGAGAGACGGAAAGACGGGATAGACGGACTGCAGAACAGCACGAAGGTCATGAAAGNAAAAAAAAACATTTTCAGGGNTTTTTTGTTTTGTTTTGCGAACTGGAACTCAGACTTCAGACTCCAANGGGGGGGGAAAGACACCGGTAAAAAACCCCTCTCCAAAAACCAGAGGCAATTCGTCGTTTGAACAACTTCGGGGGAGAAGAAAAGGTCTTTTTAACATGGGAGTGGACGAATTCTTTCGCGTGGCTAGGTTACCTCTCTCTCTCTTCTTCGTTGTTGATGTTGTTGCCTTTCTCTCTTTGGTGCTTCTGCTTCTTTTTTTTTCCGGATAGGTAGCTGGTAGCTGCTGGTAAGCTGGCAAAGCTGGTGTATGTCCGACGCTCGCAGTTCCTCGCTAAAAGTGCGAAAGGTGCAATCGCAATTCCGGGATTTCGCTTCGGCACTTTCCTTTCCTTTCCTCTCCTCCCTCGTCTTACTTACCTCGTCATCTCTAGCTCTAGGATCCCGACCCATCCTAATCACCCTCACCCATCTCCAGTCTACCGCCCAACGTCCAAGCCAAGCCGAACGCTGCTATCTCCCTATCCGCATCCCTCGCCCCTCCCTTATCTTCTTCATCTTCGCCGATTTTTCCTTCCCACTAAAAGTCACCAAGAAAGGAAAAAAAGAAGCACCACCAAAAGCGAATTGAAAAAAAAAAAAAGAAACACCTTAGCCAAGGCGCGTGATATATATATTTCTTTTCAGCGGTGGAACGCCACAGGTGCGCTGCCGCCACCGCCGCCCGCTGCACCTGGCACCCACGGCGACGGCGACGGCTGATGTGCGTGCGCGGCGGATCCGGGAGCACCAACATGCGTTTGGGTTTGGATGTGTGATAGGTGCGATAGGTGGTGCGATGGGTGCGACGGGTGCTGGCGCTGCTGCGCGTGCACGTGCGGCGGCTGGTGAGGCTGCGCGTGGCGTGCACGGTTGCGTTTGCGTTTGCGATGGGAGGCGAGTACGGCGAGTGCGGTGACGTGAAGGAGTGGAATTGTTGATGTTGGTGCTGTTGGTGCAGATGCTGGTGCTGCTGGTTCTGGTTCTGCTGTTGGTTCTGCTGCTGTGGATTGTATTGCTGCTGGTGCTGCTGATGCATCGACGACAGCGACGACATCGAAGACAGCGACGACAACGACGACCTCTGCGAATTCATAGTCTGCTGGTGGTGGTGATGGTGCTGCTGCTGCTGCTGCTGCTGCTGCTGCCGTTGCTGATGCTGATGCTGATGCAACGAAAGGAATCCCATAGCAGGGCTCGGCGTCGCAGCGCTCGTCGGCGATATCGAGTGCTATATATATATATGCATCGCGCCATCAACAGACGATAGGGGGAGAGTCGTGAAGAGAAGACGACTGGTTAATAAAGATAATTGATTCGGAGATGATGAGATGAGATGAAATGAAATGCCGGAGGAAGGGAGAAGGCTGAAGGTTAAAATGTATTTTTCCCCCTCCCTCGCATTGAAGAGTGTTAATGAAGCGATCATAGACGAAAATAGGAATAGGACTCGCAAGGAGGAGAAAGAAAGAAGACAGAAGACAGAAGAAAAGGAGGAAAAGAGCAGCCACAAAGAAAAGATATTGAAAAAAACAGTCNTTTTATTTTTTTTTTCGTCCTCTCAAGGAAGAATATTAGAAAAAAAAAAAATACAGCCTTCCCTACTAGAAGAAAGAAAAGAAGAAGAAAAAAACCCTCAATCGTCAAAAATCAAAGAGATCAAAACGCACCATCGACTCATTACCATTGCCGTTCCCATTTCCAGTGTTTGTTTCCCCCGACTGGCCCGACTGTGACTGTTGCTGCGACAGCGAAAGGAGCACTTGCTCCCCCGCCGCCCCATTACCATTACCAAACTCGTCCCCGTTCTCTTCCGTCTTCACAAGCCCAAGA
>SGPK01000038.1:0-88279 GCA_004802695.1 Phellinidium pouzarii
CATCTGGAAAGTGGCTGGGGAATTGCAGAGGCCGAAGAACATGACCGTGGGTTCGAAAAGACCACGGGTGGTTTTGAATGCAGCTTTGTGTTGGTCACCGTCTTTGATACGAATGTTGTTATACCCAGATCGTAGGTCCAATTTTGTGAAGTACTTGGCGTTTCTGAGCTTGTCCATGAGATCACCAATGAGTGGGAGGGGATACGCATTTTTGATGGTTCCTTCATTGAGTGCACGATAATCCTGGCAAGGTCGGAGAGTACCGTCTTTTTTGTCGACAAAGAAGAATGGTGATGCCATGGGTGATTTGGACGGACGAATGTATCCTTTGCGTAGATTTTCAGTGAGGAATTCATCTAGTGCGACTTCTTCTTGTGGTGTCATGGAATAAAGCTTGCAATCGCGAGGTATGAAATCCGGTTTGAGATCGATAGCATGGTCATATGGTCGTTCAATAGGAAATCGTTCTGCTGCCTTCTTTTCGAATAAATGGATGAAGTTGTGGTAATTGGCCGGAATAAGATCCTTGAGTGGTTTACTGGTTTTGGTGGTACGTTGGGCCAAGGAGGTTGCAGTAGTGGTTCGCCTGATAGAGATCGTTCCTTCTTTCCAATTGATTATGGGATTACGCTGTTTAAGCCAAGGTAGACCCAGGATGATGTCTTCTTTTCCAAGTGAGGTGACCAGGAGAAATGCCAGAGTGAGTTTATTTCCAAATAAGAGGGGGCGAAGTGTGTAGTGTGTGATGGTGCCGTTTTGGTTAGGGGTGCCATCAACATTGTGGACAGGGATGGGTTTGACAAGTTTTTGAACCGGGATACGGTGTTTAGCAACAAATTTTGAGTCGATGAATTTGCCTTCTGCTCCAGAGTCGATGAGGGCATTGCTTAAGACGGTTTGACCATAAACTTTAACTTGAACAGGAATTCGCATTGTAGGTTTCGACGAATCAGATACAAGTACAGGTGATATGGTAATGGGAGGGTTCAGCGCCTTTCTGATCCTCCGTTTCAAAAATCCGTATTGTCTAGCTCCATCAGGACTTCTTCCGCAACATTATCGCCTGCATTCTGCAGCAGAGAGTGGATGTGGGCGATGATTTCAGCCTTTGAGGTGGGTTTTGCTGGTTCAGCTGTCACAGGTGCTGGAGTTGTAGGTACTGGATCAGGAGCAACTTGGCAGATGGTGGTTGGTGTGTGGGCTTTATATTTGGTGCAGTCCCGAGCATTATGTCCGACTTCTCGACAGGCTAGGCAACGTCCTTCCTTCATGCATTTCTCACGTTCTTCTGGTGTCAGCTTCTTGGGGTGGTTGGGTGAGTTGGTAGGTGTGGGGGAAGAGGAAGTGGTGGTGGAAAAAANGGTTTTTGAAGCAGGTAGAATGTGGTGTGGAGGACATTGTGGTGGTGCTGGTGGCATTGAGGGCCTGGAGTCGGCGGTAAAGATTGTCTGCCCAAGATGCTGCTTGGTACCATTCCTCCATGGTGTCGGGAAGTTTGTCTCTAGCATAGATGCATTGTATGAGGCCATGGGTGAGACCTTGCTGGTACATTTTGGATAGCACATTTTTGTCTGATATATTGGAGTGGGTGACCAGGGATCTGAACTGAGTATTGTAGTTGTCGGCTGTGCCTGTCTGCTTGATATTCAGGAGTTGGCATCTGGCATCGGCACTGTCATCCATGGTGATGAATGTGTTCCTGAAATCATTGAGGAAGTTGACCTAAGTACCAAAACCAGTAGGTGTGTTGGTAGTGGGGTTTGGGGCAAGGGCAACAGTGGTGCAGTTGGTGGCCCAGTTTCCAGCAGCCTTCTCTTGCATAAAGGAGAGGATGAAGATGATTTTGCTTTTGTCCATGTTGTAGATCCGCTTGTTGAGTGAGAGGTAGGCCTGGCAACTGGATAGGAAGCAGCAGGCATAGCTTTTGTCGCCATCAAAGTTGTTGGGTTTACTGAGGTGGGCCTCTCCTGTGGGGGTTGGGGTGGACATGTTGGCTAGTGAAGTAGGTGCTGGTTGAGGGGAAAGGGGGATGTGGGATGGCGTGGTGCTAGGAGATAGGGTGTTTAGGAAGGGAGTAGATTGAGTTTGCTGGGTGTTGGARACTGGTGGGGTGGGGAGTTCAATGGTTGACTGGATGGGGGTTGGGTTGGGTGTGCGAGTTTCTTCAAAAATTTCACGGTAGTTGGGGACGGCTATCTCAAAGTGGATTGCAGCGTCTTCTGGGTCGTTGGTGAGGTAGAACCAGTGGGGGGGTTGATTTGGTTGTGTCTGTTCCTAGGAGTAGTATCGAGTTTCTCCCCTGGTTGTGTCTTCAAAGACTTTGTACTGGTGGTTCCAAGTGGAACATCGAGTTGGTCTGGTAGTTGGTGCTGGTAATTGGGCCGTGGTGAGTTGGGTTGCCTAGACGTNAAAAACGTCGGCAGATAGGTAAGCTTGAGCTAGTGTTAAGCCAAAGGCTGTAACGGTGATGAGGTAATGAGTAAGAGCAGAGTGACGAGTAAGCAGAGAGCCGAGTTAGGGCCTGAGAGGATCGACTGGTACTGATGAGGCTCAATGAGCACACTGGTGGACTAGGTGACAAGGTGTTTGGCTATGAGAACGAAGAGCTCAAGCTTGGGGCTTAGGGCTCGGAGTACATGCCTTATATACTACTGGTACATAGGGGTAGAAAGGGATGGAAGGTGATGGAAAGGATGACTGAGTGAAGGATGAGCATCAGTCAGCATAGAAGGGTATGGAACTTGGTGGAACAAGTGATCAGGTGATACAGGGGCTACTGTTGAAGTAAGCGGAGTGATGAGATGAGATGGATAGATAAGCGGAGTGATGTGATGAGATGGATAGATAAGCAGGGTGATGTGATGGGATAAGGTAAGGAAATTGTAACACTAGTAGTATATAAGGCATGTACTCAGAGCCCTAAGCCCCAAGCTTGAGCTCTTTGTTCTCATAGCCAAACACCTTGTCACCTAGCCCATCAGTGTGCTCCTTAGCCTTACCAGTACCAGTCGATCCTCTCAGGCCCTAAACCGGCTCTCTGCTTACTCATTACTTTGCTCTTACTTGTCACTTGTCACTGTTATAGCCTTTGGCTTAACAGACACAAACTGGTGTGAGATTGAGTGCAAGGCCCCGGGTGAGTGCTTCCACTGCCCCAGCAATGCCTACTAGCACATACCACATAGACTTCAGCCTGTAGAGAATGCTGCCTGCAGAAAATTCAGCCAAACCCCCCAGATAGATTTTGAATATACTCCTGAGTGAGGCACACCAATCGTAAGTATGATTGAGCCACCCATTTTTATCTTCGCCACCTGTGCAGCAACGGAAGGGTGAGTGGGAGTGAGAAGAGAAAGTACAAGATGGTTGATGTTGAAAAAAAAAAGAGGTACTTACTAATTTTCTTAAGTTTAGGGCCGGTTATTGGGGACTTGGACGGAGAATGTAAAGTGAGATGATTGTGTTGTCGATCACCAGGGAGTTTAATAGAAATTTAAATTATGAAGCACATATGGTTAGAATACTTGATACATCCTTACAAAAGCCTATATATTTATATTTGTACTACATAGCCAATACTACAACCTACTGTATATTGCACTATGCAGTACATGAAAGCTATGGAGTGCACTTTAGAGACAATGGTAATTTATGTAGTGTTATATAGTGCATTGAGATGCCTATGGAGTGCTATGGAGTGCTATGGAATGCTATGTAAATTGGTGATCCCCAATTTGTGCTATAAAAGGCTACGAAAATCATCACGTTGCTATGGGATTTTGAGATTTTCCTGATGTAGGCAAAACCGTGACGCGTTGACAATATTTTGATTTATGCAGAAAAGGGCAATGTTATAAATACCGACGGCGATCAGTCACGTCACGTAGTCACAAATTACATACTGTAATCCATAAGCGCTCCACCCTCGACGCTCAATGAATAGAATGGAATTTCATTAGTTGCACGCGCTACAGAGAAAGTATGAGATAGCGGAATAGAAATGAGTTTTGGGGTGAAAGGAATTCAGAGGAGAAAAACCCAGATCAGAGCAGGATAGCAATAAGAACAAGGAAGAGCAAGCTTTAGTAATTAAGACTCGTCATAATCACGCCCGCAAAAAAAAAACAAGCTCATTAATTATAGCTCTTCGTGCGCAACCTTTGCCTCCTCTTGTCCCCGAGATACGCGTTCATCTGCCCTCCCGAGCGCTGCAACGACTTCATCCTCGCTTCTTCCTAGGATTGCGTCAGACACTTCCTGTAGAATTTTCTCTTCTGCCCTGCCCTGCGCAGTGTCATCGTCGGATATCGGAAGGATTGAGAATTCTGGCTCTGACTCTCGCATACTGTCATCTGTGGATGTATCCACTGAGAATGCGCGGTCGCCTTCGCGCTTCATGCGCCGCAAGCGAGTCTCAAACCCGACGGTAATATCTTGCACTTCAGACTGGAGGTCCTCAAATGCATCCATGACAGGGTTCGGGTATGGGGTCGCGTGAGAGCCATTAGCCAGAGCCAAAGCTTCGTCAAGCCATTCAGTGTGCTCTGCCAATAAAGAGCATAAATGTGTATCAGGTAAAAGTAGTGTAGAAACTAGAGTGAAGATAACGCACTTTCTAACAAAGCGTGGTAACGCCTCCAATCCATATATGTCACATCGTCGAGCCATGCGTAACCAAGACCGATATCCGCCTGTCCGTCTTCAGCAGTGCCCCGCACGATATTCGACGCCTTCTCGATCTGCACACCAAGTGAATGGTCAGAACTTCTCACCAGAAGATAATACATGATTAGAGCGTTGCTTACTTCATGGCCTTCCTTTGACAGCACCTCCTCTTGATACCAGGAATTCACCTTCTGTTCCACACCCTTCATGCGCTCGTCGAATTTCGCTTCCACTTTTATGAGCACACGCTCCCATAGCCTTGCCTGCTCATCGCGAGGCTTCTCGCTCTTGATCAATTTCGCAAAATAAGCGTCAGTGCCTCTTAGTGCCTTCTCTGATTCTGTGTGCAATGCCTCCACCGCATCTCGAATGGCCCAGTTCGTCTTGAGCTCAGCAGCTGCCGTACTACGAATAGAACCAAGGGCGTCACGTAACACAGTGGCCTGAACCTGAACCGCTGCCGCGAGCTTGTCCTCCCACATCGCATGACGCGTCTCGAGATCGCGCCGCCTCTCCGCGACAGCTGCGAGGTGGGCTTCCTTCCGCGCCGCCTCCTCCGCTTCAGTCTCCTGTACAACTGAAGGGGTAGCTTCAACAGCGTCGGTCGAGGAAGTAGTTTCTTCGACGTCTAACTCGAGTTCGGCATAGAAATCATCCAAGTCATCATCAGAAAGGCCTTTTCCCGCTTCGCCAGACGGAGGAACGGGCTGAGAGGGCCTGTGTGCTTCAGGAACTTTGAAAAGCGGAACCACAGTTGTGTCACTTGAAACTGGAGATATAACAGCATCTGCCGAAGTATGCGTTACTTCAAAAACCGCTTGCGAAACTTTTTCTACCGTGGCATTGCGATCGTTGGTCGACGCATTATGTTCCTCGTTATCGGTTTCCACGCTTTTCTGAATCGGGGTTTCAGTTATCGGCAATTGCTCAGTTTTTGTCACAACACCCTGAGTAATCACTGTCTCCACTGTTGTCTCAACATCAGTAAAGTGCACCGTCTTACGTTCCGCTTCTGACTCAGTCTGCTCGGACTTCAGGACTAGCGAGTACGTGGCACCAGGCACAGACTCTGCAGCCTGTTCACCAAGAAAAACAGATGCAGACATAACAGATGCAGCAGACGCGAGCGTCTTGTCTTCTTCTTGAATTGACTCTGGAATGAGCGGGAGCTCGACCTTCACAGGTTCACTTGAAACTTCCGTATCTGTAAGAATTGTAGGTGTCGTGATTGGTGTGATGCTGTCTTGAAGCGAATTACTTGAGGGCACTTTGGCTGTACCCGAACTCAGCTCCTTGATCTTCTCGACAAGCAGAGCTACGTGCGGATCAACAAACTGGCGCCGCGCATTAGCAAAGGGTCTAATCACGTATTTCACGACGAAGGGCGGCACCCGCTTAAGTCTCCCGTATACCCGTCCCAGATACGGCTTAGAAATTTGATATGCATCGTACGTCTTTGCTGCAGTTAAAATAATGTACGGTTGTGTCCTGCAAGCAACACGCCGTACATGTGCAACGTATGGTGCAATATTCCTATAATAAGAGTCGCTGGCGGTCCGCCAATATGGGTCTACCTTCGCATTCAAGATCGCGATGTACGGAGTAACATGCGCATTCCACTGCGGCACGATGTGTCTCTTCCATTGCGGGACGACACGCGCGTTCCACTGCGGAACGACGCGTTCATCCCATTCCTTCTGAGTACGATTTATGACTGGCTTGGCCACATTGATGACAGGCGTAGCGTATGGTGAGACAGTAGGATGCCTTAACAGGTTCTGGAAAGGAGTAATAACGTAGGGCTCGAGGATCAATTGCCGATATATGGATAGACCACGGCAGACGGGCGATTGTTGCTTGGCGGTACGACAAACAGTAAGAGCATAGACCAAGAAGACGACTATAAACATGCGCGAAAAGAGGTCCAGCCTACTGGATGGTTGTCGTCTTTTCCGCTTCATCAGAAATTTCTCCTGAGCAATAATGAGCCACGTATAACGGATGTCAGATAAATTAATGCATACCGTTTTACGCTTTCCCTTGGACTTGTCTTTTAGTGGCTTCCTTGGCGACGAATCATCCTAAATAACATAAATCAGCTATTCAGTAGAGAATAACAATGAAGTACGAAACAAATACCGAAAATAGCGCATCATCAGAAAACTGAGGACCGCTGTAGTTTACTTCGGATGAATCAATGCAATTTGAAAGAGATGTCTCAGATTCCTGCGCGAGCTTGGAAGACTGAGGTGCTTTTCCTTTGTTGATTTTCGGCGTTGCTTGTGTTGAGGGCGTCCTTGATGTTGGAGGCATCGGAACTGCTGTTTTACGCGTAACGACCATTGTTGGAACTGTCGTGTCTCAGGTCAACTGAATGAGGTAGGCTTCTGCAGAAGAGATCGAGCAGGCTCAGAATATAGAAAGACGCGTCCGCTGTCGTTCCTAAACAATTATTGCGACAACAGAGGGGAGGATGGTCGTGGAATAAGTAGGACACTGAACCACAACGATCAATTTCAATAATTACGTAACATCACGTCTTCACGGACCTCCTGTGACCCTGCCAGCGTATATATACGTGGAATTCAAAAAGCCCAGCCCCGTAAAAACGAGTCTACTTATTGATGATCAACGATATGAAATTATGAGATTGTGAACATCCTCGAGTTCATAGCTTGTCTAATATTATGTAATATTCAAAAACTTGAAGATAGTGTTGTTGGCAGAACTCGGCAGTTTTACCACACTATAGTTTTTGCCACGGCTATAGCTGTTTTGGCAGAACTCAGCCTCAAAATATGAGTGGAAAAACCTGGTAGTATTATAATATATCTAGAGAGCCTTTCAAAAAATCAAGAGATGGCCCTCCAGTTTCAAATTTACATGGTCTCAGGTGCTTTATTTAGATAATTATCAAGCAGAAAATAAATGATTATTCCTAACTGGGAAGGTATTCCTTACTTAAACATGATTAAAAGCTGACAAATATTATCAAATTAGGCAGCTTAATAAAGGTAAATGTTTTTTCTAATTTTATATCTGTACAAAATCAGATAAAACATGTATCTCAGCATGAATTAAGTTTTCTCGTTTAGCCGATGTGGTAATACATAGTTTTGCCAGGGTTCTGCCTGGTAGAACAGCCAAACTCAGTGATTTTAGTTCTGCCCCCAACACTACTTGAAGAAGTACAATTGTGCCACATTATTTTTAAATACCTTTCCCTATTTGGCAGTCAAAGTCTAAAACTTTTGTGAACCATCGACATAAACGATATAAAGCTGCTACTTACTCTCGAGACTAAAAATTCTTACTTTTTTCTTTGGTAAATATGTCGTCTGCAAAAGGCCGCCTTCTCTTGGCCTATTCTGGTGGTCTCGGTGCGTTTCTTCCTTGCATATTAGATGCACTTTATCCATTCTTTACTTGTATTCCGCGGTATATGACAGATACATCTTGTATCTTGGCTTGGCTCATCGAGCAAGGCTATGAGGTCGTCGCCTTCATGGCTGATGTTGGCCAGGAAGAGGTATGTGCAACACAGATCTGTGACTGTATGTAATACACAGATACCTGAGCTACGTTTATTAGGATTTTGAGGCTGCTCGCCTGAAGGCACTAAAAATCGGTGCCAAAAAATTCGTTCTCGAAGTGCGCAGTTTTCTTGTCCAGTCATTTTTACGCGAGCGCTTGTTTAGCTTAGTACTGTATAGGATCTCAAGCGCGAGTTTGTCACTAAGCTCATTTACCCGGCCGTTCAGGCCAATGCCATCTATGAAGTCAGCCCGTTATTATCTGAGAATATTACCAAGCTGAATGTTATTCTGATCACTTAGAATGTTTATCTTCTCGGAACATCACTTGCTCGTCCCGTCATTGCGCGCGGTATGATGTCGGTTGCCGAGAAGGAGCAATGCGAGTGAGTGCCGAACTTCAATTTGCTTTGCGCAGGATTTTAAAATTTACTTTACAACAGCTTCGTTTCGCATGGCTGCACGGGCAAAGGGAATGACCAAGTCCGCTTTGAGCTTGCATTTTACGGTCTCAAACCTGATATTAAAGTTGTTGCGCCGTGGCGTCTCCCGGGTATGTGTGCATCCAGACAGTAATATTTAATATTTAACCATATCTAAACTGCCATTCTTCCCTTAGAATTCTACAACCGCTTCGCTGGTCGCGCCGCACTACTTGCATTCGCAGCAGAAAAGGGTATTCCTGTACAGCAGACTGCCGCAAAGCCATGGTCAACGGATGAGAATCTCTTCCACATTTCGTACGAAGCGGGTATTCTCGAGGATCCGGATACCACACCTCCCACTGACATGTGGAGACTTACCGTCGCTCCAGAGGACGCGCCCACCGTGCCAGAACGCCTACGCATTGAGTTTGCCCAGGGTTTGCCGAGCAAGGTGGTCACCGAGTCTAAGTCGGTCACCGACCCAGTCGAAATATTCCTTGAGCTGAACACACTTGCCCGCAAGCATGGTATTGGGCGAATTGACATCGTAGAGAACCGCTTCATCGGCGTCAAATCTCGTGGGTGCTACGAGAGTCCGGCCGCAACAATCCTGCGCGTAGCGCACATGGACCTAGAGGGACTCACGCTTGACCGCAACGTGCGCCGTCTGCGCGACACGTTCGTCACGCCTGCGCTCAGTCAAATTCTTTACAACGGCCACTTCTTCACGCCTGAGCGCGAATTTGTCACTGCGTCTATCCCGGCGAGCCAACGAACCGTTAATGGTGTCGTCCGTATCAAACTTTACAAGGGTAATGTTATCGTTGAGGGTCGCTCGTCTGAGGAAGGCCTGTATGATGAGCACGAATCCTCCATGGATGAGCTTGGTGGCTTTGAGCCAATCGACACAACCGGTTTCATCCAAATCGAGTCCATCCGCATAAAGAAGTACGATTTCCTTTACTTTGGCCGTTGCTTGTTCTAATATATTATATTTGCTCCTAACAGATGGGCACAGGCCAATAACCGCAAAGGCCAGACGGGCACAGCTCCTGAAAACGTTTATGGTAGTCGCGTGTAATTGCAGAAGCGCATGTATCAATCTTAAAGCATAAAGATAAAATATCCAAATTAAGATGTTGTATTGCACTTCGCTTTGTCTGTAATCTCGTGTCGATAGAGAATAATTTGTCTCTTAAAAAATACACTTTGCAGGATGAGGTAATACAAGACAGGGACAACGTTGAGAATGATAGTGTGCTAATACGACTTCTATTCAGCCCGTGCCTGGAATACGTACAGGAGATGCCATTGACGATGCAGATTGTGAAGCGTCGATTGGTACTGAGACCGGTCGGTTCAACTCTAGGTTCCGTAGCTGCATCTCCACTAAGAATTCGGTATCGCGAATTTGCTGTGCCCAGGAGCCACAGACAACTTGCAGCGTGGAGTACATACGCGTAAACGCCGCGCAGACAAAGATGCCAGGATAGACATAGAGGACTGCACGCGGGGGACAATGCAAGTCAAGTAAGTACGAAGTACCAACGAGGGCAATAGAAGAAAGGGTGAAGGGATGAGACTGACAGAGAGCACTTGACTTGATCTTCGTGGGTAACAACTGCTGCAGGCCGAATACAACGATGACGGGGAGAAAGAGGATTGCTAGGAGACCGGCGGTCACCGGAGCTATAATGTCGAGAGTTATCGGCACTGCATCCAAACACCTCCATCCCTTTCTTTTCATCTGATGAAAAGACAGAAACTTAACAAGAGAAAAGCTTTAAATAAAGAACACTCACCTCTTTCACGGCAACATCAACGCGAGTTTCTGGGCGAAAGCGCATCGACTTTAGGGCCATTTTTGTGTAGAGTAAACCCAGTGCCCAGAAATCAAATACACGAATGTTTAATGTGAGATCTGGCTTGATCATAATACGAAGCGGATGGACTAGATAAACTTCCATGACCACCGCGATCAAGGTTGGAATAACGAATCCCAACCAAAATGCCACCCACACAAAATTCCCAGCCCAAAGCATGCTACGCTTGAAAAGATACACTGCCCAATCGCCTCGAGGCTCGTCGTGAGTCATTCTCTGCCGTCTCTTGTCAATCCGGCCTAGTAATCTCACGAGACTGTAGCATCCCCAGAGCAGATAGAATCCGACGATAATCGAATAACCGTCATGGACTTCTCGATCGAATGCGAGTCCAAACACTGCTCGACCAAGCAATGTAGGAATAACGAAAGCAGCTACAAAAAGCGAAGACCCTGCAATCCAGAGTGATAAGATAAAGATAATCACCCGTTCCTTAAAATGAGGTGGAAGATAGACTAGTGTATAGTCGACAGAAATATCCCGTCTCGCCTTCTCAGCCTCTGAATTTTGTATATCCATGAGACGCCTGCCAGCATCATCGAGGGGAACGCCATGTTCATCGACAGCCACGGTAGCCCTGATTTCACGTGGAAGCGCAATGTTGTCCTGCGCGGGAACCCTCCTGTAGCGACCGTCAAATTGAGCCACATTATGAGCATCTGATGGCTTTTCTAATTGCTTTGAAGCATAAAACGATGACAGCCAAGAAGAAACGTTAGCTGAGGGCTGCATTTCTTCGGGATGCAGCCCTCCAAACATATACGAAGTAAGTCGTAACTGTCTGGCAGCCCATCTCCAGTAATATGATGCCAGAGCGAGGGCAAACTTGCGCGGACGGATGTATTTGACAGTAGAATGCATCACTATGTGAAGGAATAAAAGGTCGACCGGGATATCGGAAAGAGGTGCCCTGTTATATACTAAGATTAGAGATCAAACCAAACAAATTATAAATTCAAGGACAAACCGTAGTTTCCAGCGTAGAGGTAGCAATATTTTCCCCCAGATACGCAAACAAAAAATCAAACCTCCCATACCCAACGCAACAACGATGGAGTACAGGACCGCACTGACAGCAAGCTTTCTCAACTGAGTTAAAGTTGGACGATCGAGAATATCACGAATTGGGTGAAAATTCGGGTCTTGAGGATCTTTAATAAACCACAATGCACCAGGACGCAAGATTAAGCGACATCCTTTGTGCCAAGAAAAGTCAGTAGAACCGCCTAGAAGCATAATATATTCTTGATAATACCTGACAACAGAATGGCGAACTGATACCTGTGAAGACAATCAGTCAGTCTTACCTTTTATCGAGTAATATCGAACACTCACATGAATATTGTACCGATCACCCAGTGATAGAAAGTTGCCGTTACTGAAGCGTAAGCGAAAAAGGTTACCCGTGAGTGGACTGTCGTATCTGGGAACAGCTGTACAGTGCAGAAATCGAGCATCACCCCGCAACCCAGAGGAAATACAGCTAGCTCAATCACGATGAACACCGCAACCTTTTCAAATTCAGCCACCAACATACAGAGAGACAGAAAAGAATACTACCTTCATCACTATGAGTTGCTGCCGAATGGCATTTCTGATTGCTCTCCCGGCACTTTGAACACTACCCACGTTCAAGATATTTAGATAAAAGGCGACCAAGAGCCCAACAAAAGTATAACCCAATACGACGGCGAAGAATCTGTTTACAGATGCATCCCCGTTAGCGAGTTCAATCCAGGTGGATTTCAGTACTAAGGCGTTCAGGCGAACTCGTTTCCCCAGCCACGTGAAATAGGGCTCAAGGAAATGAGCAACTGGAGAATTCGCTACACGATCGATGCTGCGAGATAATGCAGAATTGCTCGCGTCAGGACTCCGTGAGATTAGAATTTTAAAAATTCCGGCATCTAGAAGAGTCTGAATAAAGGTCAGGAAGAGAACCAAAATTCTTCAGGAGCGGCAGACCTTAGATTCTCCGTTAGGTTGCGTTAAGCTATCGACAGAAGGCTCTGAAGCGACACTGAAAAGAGCCTTGAAAGAGGGCATAATAGCACGGGAAAGTACGAAAGAAAATGAATCGACAATTGGATCAGTAATGTATCTAATCGTTCGTATAGGCCATTGAAGAATCTGCAAGACTCGGATGGGTTCTAACTGCATTACGTCCAGAATATATTCAGAGATAAAAATGCACAACTAAAAATAAACATACCGAAAGTAGGGCGGCTGTCTTTCCGACGGTGAATGGCAGCCACACCGCAATCCCAATCGTAGTATCCAATACGAAGATCATAAGAGCCGCCTAATGCAAGTTCAGCACATACACTGGGTCATTGTGAGAAAGCGCTATACTCACATTCTGGAAAACTGTAGTCAGAGGGCCTCTCATTCCGATGGCTTCTAGGTGCACTCGTTTAATAATAATAAAGTATATGTAATCAAGCATTACAGACCTTCAAGTGCCCCATCGACGTCATCATCATTGATACCATCCTGATCTTCAGCTACCGCGTCTGCCTCTTCTCTAGGATTGTTTAAGGCTTCAATGTGTATAAGTCGGTTATGACGAGCGAGGTTCTCTTCTCTGAGAGGGCCACGTTCGCCCTCAACAAAGTCCCAGTCGTCAACGTCGTCATCACTACTTTCATTTTGGAAAAATTCAGCCAGATCCTCTCGAAAGGCTGACTCTGCAACAGTTGCAGCAGCAGAGGATGAATCTGCCTCCCTATCTGCAATCTGAGTTTTTTCACCGTCAAAATACCCCGTCTGAACTGCTTGGGAAGGCCCGGCCTCCAGCTCTTCAGGCGCGCGATACGTTGCGAGACTCGGCGACGCTAAAGGTTGATCGGATGATTGTAGGTACCTCGAGGGGAGTCCAAGACTGATCAGTGGAGACGGTTGAATAGCTATGGCCGAATCGTCATTAGATGATATATCACTAGAAGGCGGTATGTTTGAACTCGGTAGCGGCGGGCGTCGGATCCCGTAAGACGTGCCCGTTGGCTCTGGACTAGTGGATACCGGAGTAAACGGAAATGGAAGCGGCGTTGATTTGTACTGTAATAATTCTCTACTACCCGAAGGTGGGTGGAAGGAAAACATATCAGATCGATCCAGTGGAGAGCTATCAATAGAAGGAGATGAGGATCTATTGACAGAGAATGTGAATTCGAAGTCGTCAGGGTGCTCTGCCAAACCAATTTCGGGAGGAAGGTCTTCAGATGAGTCGCGAGCCGACCTATCAGGAATAGGTCTCCGTGCCTTCCCTTTCTTTTTCGAGTAAGAAGCTGAAGTACTCCTATCTCGTGCACTTGGCCAGGTGCGAGAGCGCGAGGCTTGGAGGCCACGCTCAGCTACCTTGAATTCATCCTTGGCGACGTATAATCGGCGCTTGTGCCGAGGAGGGTCTGGTATGTCAAGCTCTGGCGCATCAGGAACCTCCATTGTTTCGGACGAAGCATTGGATTCGATGCTTTCGGAAGAGCCCATTGAAGAAACCTCACGAAGGCCAGAGGAGCTTGCCCCGGTCGCAGACTCCGTTTGTTCAATTGGTTCAACCTGTTTGTCCTGCTCGATCTGTTCGACTTGCTCAATTTGTTCGTTTTGGGGAGGAAGAGGCACATCGTCCAGCGCCACAGGTTGATTTGGTGGCCGCACTTCTGCTCCTTGTACTTCTTCATCAAATTCATCCTCCTCAAATACGCCTGGCCTGGCATTCTGCATAATCCATTCACGGAGTAGAAATATACCGAGGAAGACTAAGACAATTAGTGAAGCAATGATTTGACCAGTGAAAATATCTGAAGAAAGAGCCCGCCAGACGGGATAACTCGTCGCAAAACCAATGAATGTCCTATTCGAGGAATCTGTCCGATTCTGGGCATCGCCGTCAGTGAAGTTTGAGTAATATGAGTAAAATGCAGGAGTCGGGGTTGGGCGAGGCCGATCATTTATCCACCATGCACTGAAAGTTCGTTAGTTTACGCACAAAGAAAATGGTTTGACAGCATACATATTTTCTCCCATAACAAAATAAAACCTCCATGTCCACACCGTCACATATGGCAGAAACGCAAGCCATATCGTTGCAACCATTAAGCCTCGAAAACCCATGACACAAGCCCAGAAAAGTTGCTGAGCGAACTTTCGAAGAAAGAGAACAAAGGGTATCTGCTTTGGCATGTTCGGCGAGTACACTGACGAGTATTTTCAGCTCAAAAACAGCTAACTTAGTCGTGCCACAATACCTTTCGTGAATGAGTATTTGAATTTGCACACATCGCATGTTTTCTTCTTGCTATGTGCGAGCCATGTTGTTAAGCTGCGGAATCAAAAGTTCGTTGTTTCATTGGACTACATCGGTAGAGCAATAAATTTATACGCACCAATCCTGATGAATATAGCGAATAGTCCCAGAACACTTGCAAGGATGGAATAAAGGAGCATCTGGCTCTGCAGGCGCGCTGCAGATGCGGCAGGTATCTACACAAGAAATAAAGCGTCAGACGGGTCGATGGTTCTATGCAAGTGACAGCTCACCGAGTTCGTCCTGCGTCATATTTACTCGATACTCTGCTTAAAACTAAGCTCTCCGAATCCAATTGTCTTTGCAGCTCAAGCTAAATCAATAACTCAAGTGCGGAGTTTGTTGTGAATGCACTGGGGAAGTTCCAAGAATCAATCAAGGAGTCACGTATGTGGCGGCGTGAGAAATAAGCATTACTGTTTAGGCCACGCGTCAAAATTGTTTAGTTTATCGCGAGTCTTCTACCCACAAGTGTGCTTTACTTATTTCCCGGTGGTCTCTGCGCTATAATCCTGAAAACATGCCTTTCGGACGCTCTACCATTGGAGAAATAAAGATGACTAGGCCTTTCACCGAAGAACGCGATCGTTCACGTGGTAAACGCGTCGCTTCGACAGACGTGGCGTCACAACATAGCTACATCGGCGGTAGCAGTTGCAGGCCACATTCAGCAGACTCACGAAGAACCAAGGAGGGCGACGTCGCGAGCCTCCTTACAGGTAGAAAGAGGAAAGCGGGTCTGATGGATGAGGGCTCGAAGTCCCCTGTAGCTGGTCTATCATCACTCTCATTCGCGCAGATCGTAAAGCCACGAAGACACAAGGTCGCTAAATGCTCTGCGTCTGTAACAAATGAAGCAACGGATAATCAACCAACCCAATCCACAACTCACATGCCCTCTCGATATGCGACTTTGTCGACTGAAGAAGACTCTGCGACTAGACTGGGCAGGGTATTAATGACTAGTACAAAGCAGCGGAAGGCACGGTCACTTACCCGTTCTGTTCCAGTCCTTGGCCCTGACATCCACGTCAAGCCTGAAGTCGAAGGGCTGAAGAAAGATATTCTTAAGTTACAGAAGGTATAGCGAATGCACATCTGATGTATATTTGATAATGAATTCTCGCACGCAGCAAGTCGAATTGTCACGAAAAGCAGCCGCAAATCAGGCACAGGTAAAATAGGCAAACTTTACTAGTGAACACTAAGCTCATATCGTCCAGGCTATGGAAGATCTCAAACGGGAATTGTCTGCAATTAAGAAGGTCCGTAAGGCTCGCATTATTCTCTTGAGTAAGTTTCTCATTGTTCGCATAGATGAGCAGAAAGCAAGTCAATCAAATTGATAAATTGAAGGCATCCGGTAAAAAGTCTGAGGATGTATGTCCTGGATCCACTACTTGTACTGTCAGATCGTAACTAAAGAGACTCAGATATTGAACACAATCCAAGGACATCTCCAGTGCCAGATTTGCTTGGAATTTCTTCTCAAGCCTTTTACGTGAGTACCGCTGTTCCTGTAAAGATGCATTTCTGAGGGCAAGATTAGACTTTCTCCTTGTGGACATGTGCTCTGTCAAAAATGTCTACAGGAATGGTTTCGAAGTGCTCCGCGACAGCCTGGAGAGGACGAAGATGACGACATACCCACAATTTGTCGAATTAAGACATGTCCATGTTGTCGTACGAGGATCTATTCAAGACCAGTGCCCCTGTTCATAATNAAAAAGTCTCGTCGCGCCGTTCATAAACGAGGCGGAGAGTACTTTCACAGATTTGACTTTCGATCCTGACCCTTGGCGGGGCATATTTCCTTCAGAAATCGATATATTGGACGAAGACGACACATACGACGAGTTCGCTGACGCTTACGATAGTGACGCTGACTCCGCTTCGAGTATCGATGCCCGTTATCTCGGTTTGCGCATCTTCAGCGATGAAGATGATGGGGATGAGGAAAATGAGAACAGCGAGTCTGGACTATCATCAATGAATATGGTCTTGCCTGCATGGGCACCTGCATTCTGTCGTGCAACCGTAACACGATCGGTGTACCCACACTTGTCTGTAGAACACTTTCAACTTCTGCAACGCGGTGCCACATTGCCGATGGTTGAGCGCTGGAGCATGCGACTAGAGACGGAGGAGGGAATTGTTGCCTGGCTGGAGAGCGGCGCTGAACTGTATTTGGGATGGAACATCATCCTCCCTGAAGATGACCACCCAGATGGCAGAGGGTTTATGGCATGGGTAGAGAACAGTATCGTCGGTGATCCAGAGAGCTGGCTTTGTGATAATAGGGATCACTCCCTAATATACAGGCGGCTCGTACCTGAAGACGTGGGAACGGAAATCTTAGGACCGGACTCGGATGATGAGTCTGACGACGGATTGTGATATGCAATGAGGTTTTTCCAATCTTCGCAAACAATCCGTAGATAGTCACAGTTATCACATTCGACAATATTGTACAATAATATCCCACCGCAAATTTGCAACTGTAAAGCGTCTACTTTACTTATACTTATATAATTTTTCTGTGACAGATTGTGACCGAGAGACTTCACTTGAGCGCGTCTAACGCGTCCGAGTTCACGCCTGTACCTACTTTCTTTCATGAGTTCTAAACCATCACAAGAGACTGAAGTATTCAATGTGCCACAGTTGAGTGCTGATGATGAAGGTTAGTTCTTTCTCCCTAGTTCTTCATGTCTAGCTGTTGAAATCTCAACACTCAGACGCACTCATACATGTCCGAATTACAAATGACGAGCGCCCACTGCGCCGTCTGACCAAAAGATTTCATACCTATTCCTCTGTTGCCTATCCGCCGATAGTGGAACCTCCACCCTTCACGACAAGCTCCGTTGAAGAGGCGCGCGAAGCGTTCCTCATCGAGCTTTCAAGCTTTCAGCTGGTTCTGCGGAAAAGTCGAATGGTTTGTGATGCCGAACGTAGGCAAGTCGATGTGTATAGGAAGGAGAAACACAGAATAGGTGTGCTATAATGACGATCCATGCGAGCAACTCCACTTTAACGATGGTTTCTGCAGCAAGCGAACACAATATTCTGAAAAATGAGATCGAGGAGCTGAAATCTACACTAGAGCAAGCTCAGCTCGAACGACGGCGGAAGATTGAGTACGACCAGATTTCTGAGAAAATCAATACTCTTCCCTCTCGGGAGGAGCTCGAGTTGTGAGCTCTTTGCATGCAAAGGAGATTCTATACTGAATTCGCATCGCACTATATAGATCAATAGCCGCGCTTGAGAATGATATGCAAGTCATCCGCGACGAGCATGAAACCCAAAACCGGTCCATATTGGCACGAAAAAGTGCATTGGATTCAATCGTTTCAAACCTCACTCAACTCCGGATACTCGGGAAAGACACACTCAGGAGCGAAGCGGGTGGCTCGCGCGGCCCTTCGGAACCCGCCTCGCCTGTACCAGTGGCATCAGGATCAGGGATGGATGTCGATGGCGGTGACAGTACGGCCATTACCGAGGGTGAGGGAGAGAAGGATAGCGAGAATAATCTAAAGGGAAATGCCCCTCGGAAACCTACGGCAAATGCATACGTTTCGCGGCAGTCGACGCCTCTTCGGCATACTGCAACTCATCAACTCCGTCTCCGCAATTCTTCAAGTCTTCTCTTGAGCAGGGATGGCGTAGGGTCGCAGGTGGTCTCGAGGGAAGCAACACCTTTACTCACGCCAGCTGGAGGGCCAGATAGTAGCCCATTGTCCCCGCCTCGGCCATCGTCTCCTGCAGAAGACAACAACAAGCGCGAAGATGGCGAGGAAGCCGAAGAAGGAGAAGAAAGAGAAGAGGCAGATGATATTGAAATGGGTGAGGTGTCGGAGAAAGAAAGAGGCAATATTCGGGGCCGAAAACTGGTGGAAGACAGGGAGGAAGGCGAAGCCAGTGATGAGTCAAGCGTGCTGTCGGATCCCCCGGATGAATAAATTCTTGTGTATTTGTGTACGTTCGCTTGTTGTATTCTATTGCTTCTAATGTAAAAATTGTGCTTGCTAGCTTATTCCACTTCACAGAATTCCCGTTCCACAATTAATGCTATTCTATGGGGCCGAGTCTGAAACAAGAGAAGGTAGATTTGCGCAATACCGTCTCTGATGATCACTCATCATCGTAACCCATTGAAACTGGGCATCAGCCCGCTTGCTATCTGCTGGCATTAATGATGTTCTCAAAAGACAAAACCCACAGTCCTGATACTTCTCGGGATCAATTATCTTCTAATAATTTATCAAAGCGACTGCATAGTATTTATTGGTAGTTTGTGCTATAGTTTCTGGTTAGTCTTTCTGTCCTTTTGAATGGCCTGGGCTATCTCTTGATGTAACTCAATCTATATATTCGTATTGTATGTCTATGGAGAAGAAAAATTGGCATCCCAACTGTCCGGCTCAGAATCATTCACGAACACGTGACACAAGACGCCGTGTAGCGTCAGCACGCGTCTTGTCTTGTGCTCTCGGCCCTCATATTACAGCTGCCAGTATACTTTCACTCAGAAGTATACTTTCACTCAGAAAAATTACACGACAAGGCTTATAACTATATATTACTCTAAGGCGATCATTGCCAGTGACCCTGCTGCAGTTGCCGTACTTCACGAACTTCACAAAACCATAGCATCTCAGGCTGCGCACGCCGCAGAGCCGCAGTACTGTAACGCGTTAAGGAAGATTTCGACACTAGGCTGACTCTAATAACACGACTTTGGAGGGGTCACAAGCGCAAAAGGGAAAAGTGACATTATTAGGCGCGAGTCAGAGACAACCCTCTTCTCAAGTCTCAGGCGAAACCACACTGCCGCTCACGAAGTTGTGGACAGATAAACAGCTAATGCTGAGCACGATGAAGTTCCAAAAGAAATGCAAAAGTGCAAGCCGCGCAAGCTCGGTGATAGAAGCTGCTACTAGCACAACTACTGATACAGGCTCACGGACAAAATTCGCGAATCTTGGCTTGACGCAGTATGACAATTCCGGATCCTCAAAGCCTCGACTTCAAGGAAATAGTTTTGGAAATGAGGATGCAGAGAAGGGTTGTGCCGGAGGAAGAAAAAACCACGTGATAAGCAAAAAGGTGAATATGAAGGGGAAGCCTAAGTGCAAAGTGCACATCCTCCCGAGTGACAACAGCAACCCCTCATCGGACGAGATGAATCTCACGGATTCAAGCCAACCTGTAGAGACCCCTATCAAACATAGCCGTCATAGGCCTCCTCAGCGATTCGAGGACTCGGGCATTGACGACACGAACTCGACTTCTCATATGCATATGAATCCCAGGGACACAACTAAATCAGAGTTTTCTTCTTCAGTTCAATCGAAATCAAAGACGAAAGCAAAAGCGAAGGAGGATGAGAACAGCTTCTGTGATGTCTCGAAGCCGACGCCGAGAGTTAAACCACGTAGGACGTACGGTCGTAGCAGGGAGATAGAGGACCTCTCTACGGGTAGCGCAGTGGTCGGAAATGACAAGGGAAAGGACAAAGTCACTACTGCGCTGAATGGAATTTCTGCGTTTTCTAGCGCAGGTAGTGCGACTAAGACTGGATCAATGCTTAAAGACAAAGGAAAGTCTAGAAAGAAAGGCTCGAGTAATTTCCAGAAGAATCCAATTGAGATCATGAAGGATGAACAGCAAGACATGACTCCTCAAGCATCCAGGACTGACATTTGTGAGTTTCATTGATATCCTACAATCTCTGTCTCATTTGATTAGATAAATGGAAGGGGGGAATATCTTCTGTATCCGGCTCTTCCTCAACGAGATCGACGACTAAAGGTATGTCTTAGATGAGAAGTATCTTCCTTACTGATTTACAGTTACAGAAAGNAAAAAAGCCAGAACCTACGCCGTTCCCCATGAATAAGCTCGCTGCTACTTCTGATATAAGATTCACCATTCAGCAAAGAAATAGATCGAATTATAGAGATGCAAAAGACGAAGACAACGAAAACGACGATGATCCTCTGTCTATGGATGATACCGACGAAATCCTCAACCGCGGAGGACCTCGTCCCTTCCCTATGACTTCACAGGATTTCATGGGCTTCTCGGATAAGCCGATATCCAATTCATCAACTGTTTCTGGCTTCACAAAGCGTAGTTCTGAGAGTGACGAGCAGGTCCCTTCAAAGAGGAGTCGAAGGACAATAAGGTAACGTCAACAGAACGACGGATTATACTTCTAACTTAATTTCAAACAGACTGTCGGATCTAAATGACACCGGTGATTTTTCATTCACACAGCCTGAAGAGTGTCGTACGTATTCTCGTTCATTAAAGGGAAATAAAAATACACATTTCCAAACTTTTAAGCCGATCCAAAGACTCTTTGTCCGTATTGCGACATGTCTTTCCCTTCGGACCCTTCGCCTCTCCTTCGTGACATGCTCACTCGCATACGCAAGATTTCATATCGTGACCCTCGACCTTCAAACGCGCTAGGCCTCAAGGCGCCTCTCCTAAACTACGTTAACTTGTGCCAGCGCCATCAATTTGAGACGACTCTCCTTCCTCAGGCTCGCGCAAATGGTTGGCCCACGCATATCAATTTTGTAGGACTTCCCGCACGCGTAAAGGAAATGCAAAAGCATTTGAAGGACTATATGCTCGACAAGGGTTCGAGTTTGTTTTGGTGCGAGCTGAAGAAGGATATTGATAGGAAAGGGGTAAGGAAGGCGATGGGGATCGCTGCCCAGTTCAATACTTTCGAGAAAAGTCAACCTGGCTAGTCAGTGCTCTTATTCGTCTTTAAGGAAGGCTTACTGACTGGTCTACCAGTTACGGAGAGCAAGGCTCTGTCATCATCTATCAGACTCTCTATAGTCTATTTCCACCTGAGAGCATTGATGCAGATCGTGTTGCGCCACTCACGCCAACAGAATTCATTCAGCGTGTGCTCGTTCCCGAGACTGCTGCTGCACTCGTGCAACAGGACATGGGCTTTGGCAACAAGGAGGATGCAGTGCAGACGCTCAGAGAAAGCAGCAAATTTGGAACCGCAATGTTCCCAGATATAGACAATCACGATGGTGGAAATGCAAGTAACGGAGCCGGAGCCGTCAGTGATAAAATGGTTTGGGAGCGCGCACGGGCTCGACAGAAGGAAATCGAAGAAGAGGATCGCATGGATAACGAACTGGAGGAACTAGACTTAGAGAAAGGGAGGTTNAAAAAAGGAGGCCAATCTTGTGAAAGGGAAGACGAGACGCAGCAGAAGCGATATGAATGCGATGGTGGATGTACGGAAATTAACTAGGGAAACAAAGAAAGGCAGAGTGACGGCGGCGGAAACAACCAACAATGGGAACGATATCATTGAGCTCAGCGATAGCTCCAGCGCACGGACTGACGATTCTACTATCCGTCGTGAGAATAAAGGAAAGGTGATACGACCGTTTTATGCGACGGATTCATCTAGTCAGCCGATATCACAGGGGTCATCACGGGATTCCAGTGCGACGCGGCAGCACTCTATTACTGGAGTGTTTAACATTACTCCGGATATGGAAAATGAAGCAACGCCCAAACCTCTTATGCGATTTAGGTCTGAATGTGATATCATGTTGCCTGAGCTGGACAACCGGTATGAAAAGAACGGCAAGGCCGCAAATAGTAGAACAGGAGCATCAAAGCTGTCTAGTAACACTCGTCCCCTGGAGGCAGTGAAGACAAAGGGCGTTTCCAGGTAATTTTGTGTTTCTTAATGAATAATGCTAGTGACTCAGCAGTGAAGTAGATCTAGCGAATTCGTCTTTACCATGAAGGAGCATGATGAAGTGGACGATATTGAAGAGCGCTCGAGATCCCTCCGGTCATATTCTAGAAAGGATCAGAGAGCTCTCTCTTCGTCTCAGAATTCGAATAAGTGGCTATATAGTGAAGACAGCAGTCCTCTTCTCTAACAAATTCAGATTTTCGATTTTGCATAGATTCATTTGTAAAGTGGATTATGCTATTAGAAGTACATGTGCGAAAGACTAATGCTGATATCATTAATGGCTTACCACGACTTTTGAATCTTCCTCCAGCTTCGTCGTAGAAAGCATTTCTGTCGTTTCGTTAATCGTCGCATTAGGGCTCGTTTCTGTCATGGAAATCTCTGATATCTCGTCGACCTCCGTGTGAGGGGTCGCTTCGGCATTTGAACTCAGTCCGTCGGTATTGTCAGTATCCTCAGCTTTACTGGAGAGCGACGCACAACGCGAAACTATCTCGAGACGTTGTGTTTTTTCGGCATAGTCGCCGCTCCAGCCCCGAAAGGGATTACCCTTGAGATCAGTGACGCGCTTGAAAAACTTTGGGGACAAGAAGCCAGATGCGTCTCCGGGCGTGAGCACGACGCCGTTATCGGAGAGGTGAAATTTGATACCCTCACGTAGAGCCTTATCGACGTCTACATAGATAAGTACTTCGGATCTACTGCGCATGCCTGCAAGAGTAAGGCATTTCTCCGAACCAGTGAGAAAGATGGTCAAATGATTAAAGACGGAAGTACGAACCAGGAACAACACTGACGCCTTTTATGTGGCCTGTCTCTTTCGCAAGATGGATGTGGGCGCGTTTCATACGCGAAAGGCCTTCTTCCTCTGTATTGAAAATCTAAATAGACGATTTTTGGAAGCTATGGAGAAAATGGATTATCCACACCTATCCTAGCCCATGCCATTCTTGTTGTACCGTGGACCGCCATAGGTATTTGGCCCGCATCAGTAATATCTGCGAGCTTGAGATCTATGTCCTGCAATGACTATTCAGTGTTTCTCGAAGGTTTACAGAAGAAGAGAATGAGTACCATCAATGAATGTCCTTGGTTTGCTCGAATCCACCAAATACTCTTCTCCGTCTCGCTGTTTTCCACAGACGTCGGCTCGAACAAAAGATGATACCGGCTTTTAGGATCGTGCTGAACGATTCGTTCCAGAGTTTGAAAATCTAGAGAATGAAACTTCGGAGAAGCTAGCTAGACAGATTTAAGAAACATAGCAAGTGATAGGCAAGAACAGAGCCCACCAAGTCCGATACTCGCACGTAACCGTCTGGACGCATGTATAAGCCATCCTGCTTTGCGCCATGCCGCAAAATCCACGACAGAGTTTTTGAAACGCGAAATTCCTCCTTGTCGTTAGGATGGCCCCTCAGCTTAGTCTTCTTGAGTATCTCTTTTTTCTTCTTGAATTCATCTCTGCGCTGCTTCTTATTATCCTGTTGCTCCATGCGATGTTGTAGGACTCTGTATGGTACTCTGTACTTCAAGTA
This sequence comes from Phellinidium pouzarii, assembly GCA_004802695.1. Taxonomy (NCBI): domain Eukaryota; kingdom Fungi; phylum Basidiomycota; class Agaricomycetes; order Hymenochaetales; family Hymenochaetaceae; genus Phellinidium; species Phellinidium pouzarii. Next base: position 24,113 of record SGPK01000038.1, read on the forward strand.
GCTGTGATCTAGATGATGATGATCGAGTGTAATATAAGACACGAGTTTTGGGTTTAGGAGAGAAGCCTTGACTCTATGAATTGTCGTGGTCCCGACGAGGCTCATAAACCGATTCAATGTGCAATGTGACAACAGTTTGGAAATTTGAAATCTGGAGTGCTTTTATTGCACGTGGCACACTCCGCACCGTAGCCGTATTTACGGAATATACGGTACGGCCGCAAAGTACGCCGTAACCGTATCGAAGTTCTAACTACGGCACCGTAAAGTACGGACTAGTATCCGTACGCAAACCGTAATACGGGTTACGGACATGGTGCATATGTAGTGTAAAACTATTGTATATGGGCAACTTGAAGTCAATAACCGCTTTGGAGACTATATATGTATTTTTGGATGATCTTATCAACNAAAAAAATGTCCTTATGACTACCAAAACCAGTAGTATTGCCCCCATGTAACCTCAACATGAGTGTTTACTTAGCTTCCCCCAATTTTTTATGCATCCAGAACATACTGGTATACTTTTATATATGCGTTTCTTAAATGTGTACCGTATGGTAAAGCATGTTTGAACCTACAATACGGAGGTGTGAAATATGGCTGTAACTGTATACGGTACGGTGGGTCAATATTAATGGTCAATGGGTCTATAACGGGTAGGTAGGTAGGATTTCCCATCGACCCGGGTAGGTATACGGTCGGAGGGGTCAATACGGGTCGATGGCTCATAAAATAGACAAAAGTGATATTAATAGATTGAAAGAAGCTTTTAAACTAAAACAATATCATCTGCCGTATCAAAGCCTGTCCTAGCTGCGTGTGTACTCACACTTGGACCACCCATTGACCCAAACTACTAGTACTGCCCTAGAGCTCTCTCTTATATCTGTTGGCATATCTCTGGTTTCTTAGGCTCTTTAGCAGCTTCAGCGGTATCAGGGTTCTGTAAGTTGTTGAGCAGCTTGGATAAGTTTGCTTCAAGTTCTTCAGCAAAGTGCTTTATCCCTTGAGTCCTCCAGCCCACCTCAGCACGTAGTCAAATTTCGATGCTTCCCAATGCGGTATATTTAATTACAAATCATTACAAATATACTTATATGGATATTAGTCATTGACCCCTCCAACCCGGGCAAATCCAGGAATTCTTGACCCCTGGGTCTGACCCCTCTCAGAGGTCGGGTCAATATTAATGGTCGGTCCCAACACTGCCGCACACTGCTGACATCGATTTTGAGTAAGAGAATACTAAATTTCATTCGATGGTACTGGCAGTACAAAACAAAGTTGTTACGAAATGAAACATTAAAAAGGTCATCATTCCCACTCTCCAGAAACATTATCTAGCATCTGCCTCCATCCGAGTCTCCGTTGCGTATTCGATTACCAAACCTTAGGTTCCGCCGCACGCACGGCCGTTGCATACTACAGTCTTTCATATTCTTTTACATCGTGGCACTCGGTGCCTAAACTTTCTAGAGACTGAGGCGCGTTCTTAAAATGCGGTTCCTTTTCAATATGAAACCTGACGATTTTAGGATTGCGCTCTGTGTTGATTTGTGAGTGCGCGAGTGCGCGTAATTCATTTTCCAACGCTTGGCGTAGTAACATGCTGGTTTCGTCCTCCTCCCTCAGTGAAAAAGCAGAAGTGGACGACGACGACGACGGGACAAGCGGGGGCGGAGAGGCAGGGTCCGCATGCTCCGATAATCCGGAGACGCCTAGGAAGTCGATTGGATCGACGTCACCGTCGTATAGTCTCGTATACAAGGAACGACCACCAATGTCCTTTTTGAGCTTATCGAGATGTTGGATCTTAACACCAGCCCACATCTGAGAAAGGCTCTCGAGATCCATACTTTCTCGTTCCGACTCCAATCGAGCTGCCTGAAGCCCACGCACCAATTCAAACACATATGATACGCCCAGAGAATGTCTGACGTAGGCATTGGCACGATTTGAATCAGTTTCTTCCGCTAAAACACATCCATCGACTCCTTGTCCACATAGTTGTCCTTCAGATTTATGGATTTTTGATTCTAGTTTTCTAACCAGAGTTATATAGAACTCATGATTTATCCCTATTAACCGCTTAAGCCCACCACATGCGATAAAGTCCGGTGCTATGGCTGCTGCGCAGTAAGCTGCGGCGGAGTAGACTCGACGTACTTTAGAAAAGGTGTCCTGAAGTGCATGATTTGTCTGCACACCCGGCGAACTGCATAATTCTCTTTCAGGAACGTTATGTATCCGAAAGATGTCAAGATTTCGGCGGGTTTCAGAAATATCCTTGAGCTCTGCGCTTTGCCGCAATGGTTTTCTCTAGAAATAGAGCTAAATGAGAATAAGCTCGACAAACACTTCCGCCGCCGAAACTCACCTCCAGAAAGTACCTTGCGATTGTAAAAAGCACAATGTATGATACCAGTACCAAGGAGATGTAGGCTAGATTCGTACGAAACGCCTCCCACTTGGTTTGGCACCTCTGCAGAGAAAGTATCTTTTCGATTGGCGAAGCAAAGTGGTGCACGAAGTGCCTTGCGAAAACGTTGAGCTGCACTGCACCAATGTTTGATATCTTAAATAAAATTCGAGGGATCCGCTTCGAAATTGTTTGGATATTTTCGACGCTTCTAGACGCGAAAGACTTGAACTGAGTAGCAAGACCACCAAACCAGACGGCTTTGGTTTTAATGGAGCGCCAGAAGAGTGGTGCCTGCACTAGTAGATTCCCGAATTCCACAGCTGTCCAGAATGTAATAGTCATTGCATGCTTGACAACGGATACAAACTCAGCAAACATTGAGCTGATTAGATTAAGGGAGTGCAAAGCAAAGCGAATACAAACTCCAGCAAAGGCTGAAAGAGCTTTGACCGCGGTGCTTTTGGTGTAAGATGACAGATTCCTGCAAGACTCTGCAAAGTTTCCGAAGGCAGAATACAGCAGAAGGTCACTGAAAATTCCTACATATTTTCGCAAGATTGTAGGCGTATGTTTAATATGTGCCAGCGACCTCTCGCCGATTTCTGAGCTTGTCCGAGCGATGGGTGCGGTGGCTTTAAAACAAATCCGCAAGATTCGTATGCTAAAATTGAGCGACGCTTCACATGACTGAAGAGAGATTTTGATATATGTGTTCACAAGTCCCCTTAGCCGCAGTAACAGTGTGATCGCCGTCGAAGGCAATGCACAGAAACCGTTAACGATCCTAGAGAGAATCGAAGCAACCGCACCAACGAAGCGTTTCGCAAGAGGATGAGGAATGACCAGGAAATATGATAGTTTCCGGGATGTTCTTCCCGCAAAAATAAAAATAAAATTGATCGCGCTTTTGCAAAGGTACGAAATTATTTTAGCGAACTTTAGAATTCCTGGCTCAACGAGTTCTAGACAGCTCAATATGGACCGCGAGATAAATTTGATAGCCGATGGAAGCATCTGAAGAAATACTTTTGAGAGTATTTCCATGGGTATAGCGAATAAGAGGCTTTTTGCTAGAGACGATGCAGCATGGAGAAGACTAAGAGTCTTTATGATGGCTCGTGAGAAACCACACATGGAGAAGGGATTGGATCCAAGAATCACGGAAGGTATATTTCTGACGGCTGCGAAAATAGGCTTGATGATCCCGAGAAGCTGCAGGGGCATAGAATTGACCTTAGCACAAAGACGAGTGCTATTGATAAGTCCAATGACTGAAAGGACAGGTGTTTCGAAGAAGTGTACTATGACGTGTTGAAGATCCCAGAAGAGTTTTGGAAGTTGCAAAATGATGTTGAAGATAGTGTCATGTGCAATCGAAGCGAATGGAATTGATACTGTTATTGCTAGAAGCTTTGGGAAAACACCCAGCTCCGAGTCCGAGCGGATGAGACCGGTGTATACATGGTTCCCAGGCCATGCACATTCAGAGAGCGCCCCGAAGTAGGCATTGAAAGCCAGATACTTAAAGACAAATATTGGGAGACTGTGATCGAAAGACTTAAGAAGGTGGCCAAGCGTAAAGACCAATGCAAAGATGACGAGCTGGAGTGCTTCTTCACTTTCCATCCATGTAGCAACGCCTTCCGAACGTAAAGTTGCGCCAAAGTCTTCGACAAAGACAAAAACCGTATGGAGGACTAAGGAATCCATTACTATACACAACTCTTGAAGCCGCCGCTCCGAGTCAGTGCTGTGCCACTGGCCGTGTTGGACTGCAGATATACCGGGATAAAGATGGATTTGTCTGTAAGACAAGATATAATAAGAGTGAAGACTTATTTTGAGCCAACAGAAAATCCAAGATGGCGTTAGGAGTGGGTTTCGTTAAACCAACGGAAGTCGGCGAGATACAGTGGACTACTAGTAAGATAGTAAGAAGTTGAACGTGGATTGACGCGTCTCACATCACGTGAACGTTATATATATCTCAATTCAAGTGAGTAGTCAGAGTAGAAATTCTACTAATTTCTGGACTAGAATATTTGCTGAGTGTAAAACGTCACGTGATCCAGCCGCGCCAATACTTTTGCAAACAGCCGCGCTGTAAAAATAATAATACAGTAACTCTCGATTACATGGTCAAGAGATAACTATACTGGTTACACTATGTAATCTGCTTACTAGTAGCTTGTAATCATTGTGCCAATGCAGTGCCGATTAAGGCCTGCTGTATACTACGAAATTTGTCTTATTTGGAATGATCGACGATGATTATCGAGTTTGAAACTCTCACTACAGCAGATGGACGAGGCATCGACAAAAGACAGAGGCCTACTGGGATATGAAGTTCATCCTCAACGTCGGGGCTGGAAGCGCATCATGAGGACGGTTGCGCTGCTCTCCGCATGCGCGCTCTTGCTACTCTGGACGCCTGTCGGGCGTACAGTAGGCTTCGTAAGTCGGGTTCGATGTTTTTGAACTTCTTTCACGCTAATGAATTGTACGTAACGAAGGCATGTTTCAGTCAAAAGATTAAAGTCTCATATAATCAGGGAAACATTCTTTGGACGCCTTGTGGTGACAATATTGAATGCGGGCGTCTTGAGTGAGCCGTACAGGTTTTCCAAAGCTTATCTATCACCATCCTGCATTCTGACGTGTAATTTTTTGTTATCGAAAGGGTTCCATTGGATTATTTTAATGCGTCATTGGGGAAAGCCTCACTCGCTCTTGCGCGCTACCCTGCGACAAATAAGACAGCCAGGATTGGCACACTCTTGACAAACCCCGGTGGTCCTGGTGGATCGGGTGTAAATTATGTTTATCGCGCTGGGAAACGCATAAGCGACGTACTGGAAGGGCGTTACGATATTGTGCGTATTTTTCACACTTCTAAGTTTGAATTGGTTGTGAACAGTGATGCAGGTCAGCTGGGATCCCCGAGGAATTAATGGCACGACGTGAGCACATTAGCGCACTTTCTATCTTTACAAGACACAATAACCACGTTTTCAGCCCTCGAGTTGAGTGTTTTGCTTCGCAATCCGAACAGGACATTTTTTTTGCGAATACGCATCACGAAATCTTGCCCGACGCGCGCAATCTCTCGGACGCTTTTGATCGGGCAGCGTTCGCCTCGGGCCTACGCCTCGCTGATGCACGCAATGCAGTCTATGCCCGCTTATGCCACGAGCAATCCGGTGAGGTGCTCAAGCACGTAGGTACAGCAACGGTTGTGCGTGACCTTGAGCGTCTGTATGCCGAGCTCGAGGGTGAGGGCAGCCTGATCAATTTCTGGGGCTTCTCGTATGGAACGATCGTAGGAAGCTATTTAGTCAATATGTAGGCGATTAGTTCAATCAAATAAATGACGATACTGACTAGAGTAGGTTCCCGGACAGAGTAGGGAAAGTTACAATTGATGGTGTCGTGGTACGGATTTAAGTATTCATAAAAGAACGTTACCTGATTCAATTTAGAACCCTGATATGTGGGCAAACACATATTCGTATACGTGGATAAGAGGTTTGATGTCCATTTTTCTTATCAACGTAAACTTACCCGAATTTCAGATGACTTTGTCGACACTGAGAAAGTCCTGCGTAATTTCTACGCTGCGTGTGCTGAGGTATGCAAGTGATATGATTACTAAGGCTTAATGCTGATTGTTTTTTTTTTTGAGGCTGGTCCTGATCGCTGTGCCCTGGCTTCGATGGACTCGACAGCCGACACCATCTCAGACGAAATAGATGGGCTCATCGAGAGACTATACGAACGCCCATTGATTGCGTGGAATGCGACACGCCCTGGACCGTTGACTGCTAGCATGATTCAATGTATATTCTTTCCTTCACACTATATAATGAAAATCGCGCCCTCCCTGATAGAACTGTACGACAGCAATGACCTTTGGCTACCTCTACCGGCCGCGTGACTGGACAAAGCTTGCGTCTAACCTGGCCGCTGCGCTAGCAGGGGATGGAGTGCCGATCGTGGAGGAGTTCCTCGAGAAAGTTGAGCTTAACACTACTGTCGTACCAAAAACGTCTGCAGCAATCACTGCAGTTACTTGTGTCGACACGCCAGATCTCCCCGAGGACGTCGATCCGACGAAGGCGCTCAAAGATATGCTGTCTGAAATGATGTTGTCGCAGCAGCACGTATCACGACACTTTAGCATACTGGATTTTGACATGTGCCATCATTGGACGGCGCGTGAGACAGAACGCTTCACTGGCCCGTTTAACCACACACTGAACAACGAAATTCTCGTAATTGGAAACACTGCGGATGTGCGCATTTCTACATCCCACAATAGTGCTGAAGTCACTGACTCCTTTTTTATAAAGCCTATCACGCCAGTACATAACGCGCGTGCGGTGAACAAAATGATGCCTGAGTCAACTCGGTTGATCGTACAAGACGGCAGTGGGGTCAGTCAGTCTAGTCTCTGTTTTTATGTTATTTTGCAGCTCATACAAGATTTGAATACGTTACAATGATTTCTTATACATACAAAGCATTGCTCGTCTGCAATGTCGTCGCTTTGCACAGCGAAAGCATTACGTGCGTACTTCTTAGAGGGAAAGCTACCGGAGAATGGGCTCTTTTGTGAGACAGATGAAGAGCTCTTCCCTCCGAAGACGTCGAATATGACGGGGTCCGGGCTGATGTGGATGAAGAACGCAGTCCTCCAAACATATTCCAAGGAAGACATGCAGCTGTTGGAGACTATGCGAGCGCTCGGCCGTGAGCTCGAGCCGTACGTAGGATCGTTTAAGCGATTGTGAAGGGAACTGTAAATACGTACTGTGTGTACACATTGTTAAAATAGAGAAAAAAGAATAATGGAATTTATCAAATGTCTCTGGTGTGAATCGAACACACGGCGCCACGGGCTAGAACTACAATGCAATGCAATACAACCACAACGTGGCGATTTAACCACTAATCGACAGAGACGACACAAAGAGTAGGGGGAACTGTCCTCCATTACCATCCTGTCTCTAAAGTGATCAGTAGATGTAGATTGATTACAATATTGATAATGATCTTCAGATGATCGACATCAATACTACTAATGCCTGTGCCTCAGTGTTTAACTCTAAAGCTTGCTCCGACAAGCTGATTGGCAGAAGTCGATATTGCTAGAACGAATAAATTTCATAGATGCGCAGGTTTTCCGGTCGTATTCGGGTCCTGGAGAACAAGGACTCTCGAAGACGGTCAGCCTGCGCATCTGTATTCTCATCGGCTCGGATAAAAAGCAGTTATTTATTCCAGGAGGAAGCGTCTCGGTATAGTGTTTCTTGTATTATCTTTGATTCCTCTGAAGGGACAAGGAACAAGTACGGGCTTTCTCTCTATAACAAGGGGAAACCGATGCTCAAGAACCTGTGACGGCCGTGAGTACATCCTCACATCCTCACACCCTCGCTGGATTCCATGCGATGCTTCGCACTTCCTAACTCTTCCTACCTTTCTACCACATGGGTCTAAGAGTTATTCGTATCTGGTTCCCAGCATCCACGGAACTCGATAATTTTTCTGGCGGCTGACTGCCGAATATGCGACATCTGAAAGTCCTTATAACGGTCTAGCTTGGAATCCTCAGCTTGAGTCCAGCAACGCTCATTCGCTTCTGTCTCTGCTTTGTTCCGTTCCCGACCATGACCCCCCTGCATATTTGGGTGCTGCTCTCTCTCCCTATTGTCTTTGCGAATCCGCTGCTGCGTCGCTGGGACGACTTCGAGGTCAAGCATGCCTGGGTTGACGTCCCGAGTGGATGGGTCATTCATAGCGACCCTTCACCAGACCATACGCTCGACCTCCGCATCGGTTTGAAGCAAGATAAATTTGAAGAGCTTGTCGACCACCTGTACCAAGTTAGCGACCCGTCACATGAGCGGTACGTACTTATTAGTATAAACGTTATGCTTCAACTGCGCATTTTTAAACCGCGACTATCCGGTCTCAATATGCTTAAGAGCGGAGATTAACTTCTATGGCAACGTTCCGTAGCTTGTCTGCTTCGCGAACCTCAACTAGCCAGAGCCTAAATGTTGCTTCATTCTTTATTTTTTCTACACCCTGATACCACGCAATTATGTACTGAGCTCAGATTTTAACAGCTACGGCGCACATTTGTCAAAGGAAGAGGTAGAAGCACTGGTAGCACCTCATCCTGATAGTATCGCCGACGTCGACGCTTGGTTCGAACATCACGGCATCGAGCCTGCCTCGGTGCAGCGTTCTCCCGCCGGCGACTGGCTTTCGGTTTCTGTCTCCGTTGCGCAGGCCGAACGCATGCTTGGTACCAAGTATCACGTTTTCTACAATCCGGAAAGCGAGACATACCTCGTGCGCACGACCGCATATGCGCTTCCGCGCACCTTGCACACACATGTCAGCCTTGTCGCGCCAACGACATATTTCGGTGGCATGCGTTACATGAGGACAATGAACTTCTTGCAGCCAGATGTCAAGGCAATTGACGGTACAGAGGCTGCCGCGCAGCTCAAGGCCGTTGAAACCAAGGTCAAGGGGCTCGTAACGGTTCCTGCGAGTTGCGAGTATACGATCACGCCCGCATGCCTAAAGGCATTGTACAACACAACTGGATACACACCGCAGGCTACCGACGTGAACATGATGGGTGTTTCCGGGTATCTTGGCCAATTCGCCAATGACGCTGATCTCCAGGTAGGGATTTCATTATTTTATTAGATTGTCGCTGAAGGTAATCCACTTCCTTGTAGACTTTCTTCAGACTATTGTTGCCGAATGCGGTTGGCACGACATTCACTCATGTAGAAGTTAACGGCGGTGGGAATGATCAAACTCAACCCGGTATAGAAGCCAACTTGGACATCCAGTACACAGAGGGCATGACTTTCCCGACGCCAAATATCTACTTTAGGTGTGTTTTGTAACAATACTCAAGCTTACAGTGGCAATTGATCAATTTTTTTANGCACGGGCGGTTCGCCTCCCTTCATCCCTGATGACAATACTCCTACGAACTCGAATGAGCCGTACCTTGACTGGCTCAATTTCATTTTGAACGAGACGACGATTCCCCAGACATTTTCGACGTCGTACGGCGATGATGAGCAGACTGTTCCTTTGGACTTCGCCGTAACTGTATGCAACCTATTTGCACAGCTTGGTGCTCGGGGATCCAGCGTTATGTTCAGTAGTGGTGACTTCGGCGTCGGCGGCGGCGACTGCCTCACGAACGATGGCACAAACACAGTACGGTTCCAGCCCATCTTCCCTGCGTCTTGTGGGTTTCATATTTATGTGTATGATGTCCTTCACTAATCAAGTTCTTCAGGCCCTTATGTCACCTCTGTCGGTGCAACAACGAATATTAATCCTGAAGTTGTTGCCAGTTTCTCCAGCGGTGGCTTCTCGAACTACTTCGCGCAGCCGAGTTATCAGACAAGGGCTGTCTCTACCTTCTTGACAGGGCTTGACGCCGAATTCGTGGGCTTATTCAAGTGAAGATTCTTTGGTCTAAACCCTTTTATCTTTCTCTGGCTAAGGCGTTTTACTCATCTAGTGCAAGTGGAAGAGGTTTCCCGGACGTCTCGGCCCAGGGCCAAAACGTAAGTTCTAACGATAGCATCGATAGAAAAGAATGCTTAGCTCAAGCTCGTCTTCACAATAGTTTCAGGTCGTGCTTGGAGGGGAAACAGTATCTGTCGGCGGAACGAGTGCCAGCTCTCCCGTATGTCACCGCCATGATTTCTGTTCAATTTTAGCTAATGACTGCTGCATTATTACGAATCTGACTGTAGACATTCGCCGGCGTAGTTAGTTTGCTCAACGACTTCCGTATCGCTTCGGGCCAGTCGACACTCGGCTTCCTCAACCCCTTCTTGTATTCATCTGGCGTCTCTGGCCTTAACGATATCACATCCGGTTCGAATCCGGGCTGCGGTGAGAAGGGTTTTACTGCAGTTACAGGGTGGGATCCCGTGCGTGTTTATCATGTATTCGAGATAAATGTGAACCATGCTAATGGAGGCTGTACGCTGGTGTTTTTTTCAGATTACTGGTCTTGGTACCCCAGACTTCGGAAAGCTGCAGACTATCATCGCTGATGCTGGAACTGCGAAAGCACGGTCTGTCTGAAACGGAGCGGAAGAAACAATAGCAGATAACATTGATCATTCCTCCTGATTTAGCCAGATGCGTAGAATTTGTTGGATTTATAATGGATAATAAGCTTCATGTATATATGCATCATCTTCTTGGTTATACGCGGTTTGCAATGTCGAAGAGGGAAAGATATTTATACCTCAGAATCTTGTCATGAAGCGACCCTCGCACTGCATGCCCCACGATAGAAATAGGAGGCTGTTGTGTACACCATTGAATAGACTCCGATCAACGATCATTGAGCACCGTCACCACCTGAAAGCTGATCAACATTCATGTAAGATCGGATGCTCCTTATTACAAGATTGTGGGCGTCGATGGGTGCCGTATGGAAGGCGGGGATCATAGAATGCGCACGAAGCGATTCCCGCAGTAAAGACAGCAGCGCGCAGCTTCAAGGAGCTCGTCGACGATCCAGCTGCGGCCTGCCTCGGGAACCCATGATACGCCTGGAGGGACGGCGAGGCTCATGCTTGCATTTGCAGGACTCGCCTTGTCCCCATTGACGGTACTAGAAAGCGTGCTGTTGTTCTCCGGTCGTGGTGTGCGTGAAGACGGCGCTAGGAAAGCCTTACGTGTGCAACCGATGCATGTACGCACCGCGGGTGTTGAGAGCACAAACGATGTGATCGAACAACGAGCTACGGAGGTCAATGAAGAATGTCAAAGAAGCGGAAGTACCGTAATTTAGCAAGTCCGTCCTGTCAATTGAGTGAAGTGTACTCACCCCAAACATGCCCGAGCGGACACATGGCGTTGAGCAAATTCTCAAGGGCAATCGGCGTGTGACACGCTGGACATGGCTCGACTAGGCCAAACGCTTCGGGTGCTGCAGATGAAAATTTTGCCTTTGCTGCCTCATTCAACTCGTGGGCTTGAGCAGTTAGGTCTGGTGGGGAGCCCTCCAGTAGGCTCTGTACGATAATGCGCATAAGGAAAGGTAAATCTTGCTCTGCAGATTGTCAGCATTAGCCAAATTATCCTGTCATCATTGATAGACTGGGTGAATAGAGAAGAACTAGGAGAGAGTGTACTTGCCATTCAAAGAGCCGATCACGGCTATGAGATGTCTAACGACGACCTTCATGAAACGATGAGAAATTCCGCTCAACAGTCCTTGGGCGACGTTGCCGAAACTTCGACGTATATCATCTGTTGTAGACATTTTCTGTAGCCATGAAAAATTTGTAGGTTAGTTTAGAATATGGAACTTAAGATATAGAGAACATACCCAACAGTAGTCTGCAATAGCAAGCTGCAGACGGGATGAGTGGAATGAGTCCCAGCCATACAGATCCACTGAGAGACTTCGTCTAAATGCTTCCTTTACTGCATCATTCACTTGACCTGTCCAGGGTTCGATAGCAATATAATTTTCCGCTTCTTGAGTATTCGTTGGGAGAAGCTCAAGCACGCGAGGCCAGATGGTCTCAAAAACCGTACGTTGACAGAGAAGAAGTAGAATGGGACGAAGTTTATGTATTGGGGCATGTCCTAGCACTACGAGATACGGAAATCAGTAGTCATTTATTTGATCACCGCAATGGGAAAAAGGTTAAATGAGAACCGACCTGAATGCGGCCTTTCTAAAGTCTCCTTAATATATTTCAACATGATTTCCTTGTTCGAGGGATCGCTCCACAGGCGAGCCACAACCAGCATACTGCTGTGCTTTGCGTCGTGCTTGTAACTGAAATCTGTCGGCTGGCAGCGTCTGACAGATCAAACTCATGAGTGAATTAGATAAACGAGTGCAAGGCACTAAAATATAGGTTGTAAGAGCTCTCCAAAAGGGAAAAAAACGTACTCATGCAACCAAAGAAATGTCTCGATTCCATCAAAGGTAGTGGCACCACTGATTCTGCCGACATCAGTCGGCTGTAATACGCCGCCCTCCGATTTAACAAAAGTTGCACGGGCACTGCGAGACAAGTTTTTGGACGAGAGTAGAGTCCGGAACTCCTCGCCAGAGTCTATTTCCACTTCCCCATCTATTACGTTGCTCCCTCTAGTGACGTCGAATGTTGGTGTAGTGCATACATCTTGTACGACGCGGAATGTGCCGTCAAATAAGGTTACTAGCACAATATCGCGATCTGGATCAGCAAACCTGCTGATGCCAGAGACGGGCGACAGAGTTGACGAGTCGATGGATGTCCTTTGTGCCTGAATTCTGAGTGTAGCTAGCTCTTCACCACGAACTTGTATGTCAGGCACCGTATTACTTTGGGTTTCTGACGCTAATTCTGATGAATGAAGCTGAAAGAAACGGAACAGCCCCGGTTTGGCGTGAAATAGCGTTGGCTATCCACAAGTAAAAGGTACCGAGCGCGGAAAGTCAACAATCAGTACATTAATGACAATAACTGCGCCTCCATTCTACTACCTTTTCGTGTGGTACTTCTGACCGATCAACCCATGACAGGCTCGTGATACCTTTACCGTCCGCATCAGAGGCATGAGAGTTGAGGACTTCAACGTCAGCTTGTATGCTGTAGCTCTGTCCGAAAGACGTAATGGAAGGTACGAGTTTGAGGCGCTGGCGTATGTGGACAATGACTATAGAGCCATCCGCCACACCACATGCTAGATAGACTTCGGCTAGAGGAAGAAACGAATTGCGTTGGTAGGTCATCTAGAGTCGTTGATTGTAATTTTAATGGAACTTACTATGGGATGGTTGGATGGCTCTCCACGGGCCCCACGACAGATGCGTGATCCATTCGTCTGCGATGCGAATGACAAGGTCGCATCGCACATACCGTTTACCATCGTATCTAAACAAAGCATCAATAAAAATCAATCTAACAAAAGATGTATGTAGTGATTTATAATAGAAAGATAAAATGAAAAATTCCTTTACTAGGGCTCATATGATGGAATAGTGCACAAGGAACAGGAGGCGGAGAATAGTGGATAAATAAAGGTCTTCGTACCTCATCAATATGATTGATCCAGCGCGGTTCCCAAGTGCTAGCAAAGAGCCATCGACAAGAGGACTAGGCCGCATGTGGAAATCCGCTTGCTGAGACCATGCCATGCCTGAATCGCCATCGGGTAAATTGCAGAGCGGAATCCGAGATCAAAGGAAATCCCACAATTTATTTGTGCTTGCAACGTCTTCAGATACGCAATCTGTTCTTGCGGCATACCCTCTTCATTTCGGGGAGATGGGAGCTCCTTCAAAGTGGATGTGATGTCCTGCGTCTGCACAGCACGTCCCGGGAGCCCTTGTGCTCGAAACTGAGCTGCTTTGATCGGGAAAGGCGACTAACGTACTTTCGACCATGCTTCTTTGAGATGATTTCTCATCGCACACCAGAGCGTCAGTTCCAAATTCGTGTTCATGACTACGAGTAGGCAACTGTGCAGAGAATCGCAAAGATACGTTCGAAAATTAATGTCAATCAAGGAATTCCTCGTAACTTGAGACCACGGTGAACACACCCAGAGCCTGTCGATAAATTACTCAAATTGCTTGGTGAGATGGTCACCGCGCGCCAAGAAACGTCTAATGATCCTAGAGCTACGGCGCCCCATTCTACGAGAAGTTGAATGAGTCACGAGTCTAAATTTTGATGGACGAGTCGAAGCGAGCCGAAAAAAAAACAATAAGCGTTGCCAGACCTTGTGTATCCAGAGGCCACTGGTGCATAATAATTTTTTCGAGCTCGATCAGGTTCCTATGCCAGCCCAAGTCTAGTCCAGCATCCTTGCTTCCATTGTTGTCTTGAAAATTGCGTTTGTCGGATTTTAGGAGCGAGAGATTATCGAAGTTGATACCCAAATCCGGCGTCTGTTACATTTACGCGGCATATAAGTGAGCCCCGANTATATATATATATATATATATGTGTGTGTGTGTGTGATAGAAAAAAGAAATAAGTACCAGAACGTGTATGGCACTTTTGGTGCACAAGATAAGCTGGCCGTCGCTAGACCACTGAGCACAAGCTGTCGAGGGCTGTGGTCCTGGAGTGGGCACACTGAATGCCGTGAAAATTTTGCTCTCGGCCATAGATTTGNTTTTTTTAGCACTACTTTGGGATTGATCGAGCTAAGAGGCAAGGGAGCCTGAATGTCTGTCTTGTCGATGATGGTCGTAAGGCACTGGCATATATTGCTTCGCAGCAGTTGGAGGCTAGCACCACGAGTGGAACAGTGCGATACAATGAAGACAAGCAAGAGTAGAGCGCGACGTGAAAGACGTGAAAGTAATGTAATTTGAAGCGGCGGCTCTGAAGTTTTATCTAAGCGAAACGCGTCGACGCGTCGGCGGAACCAAGCACTGGCAGAAGCCACTTTCCATAAGCCCGCACCTTATCTTTAATTCCACGTCTTCGTCGTTTCCTGGAGCAATGTCGGTACGAAATGGTGTTACATATCTTATAGCTGTTCTCAATTACCGAGATTATTCAGGACTTGACCTTCTGCCATCTGCATATGACCAACCGAGACATGCTCGTCTTCGAGACCTTTGAAAGCCCGTCGACCTACCTGAGCGGCGAGCTCTCAGACGAAGGTTCGCATAGAGATGCTGAGGAGTAACACGCGTTTTTTAACGTCTATAGAGCTTGAGATACCCGCACACGAAGTCCCTCCAAACCCCGACGATTCAGACAGTACGTCTTCGTTACGTCCTTGAGCGCGATTTCTCACCACCAGTGCTTTAGTCCTCCCATCGCAGGTACATCCGTCATATCCGTACGGGAATCCGACGAATCTCAAGCACCCTGCTGCGCGCCCGCGCAAACCAACGGACCATTCCTCACGCGCACTCTTCGCGGACCTCACGTACGCAGGAGGCGGCGTGAACGGCGCGTTGCGATGGTGCGATCTCGCCCTGGACCGCCTGCTTCCTGTTGACCGTGAAAAAGAGGAGGCTGCACGCGCAGCTCTCGCACGCAAAATGGCGAGCGGTACAAGCCAAAACAATAACCCCGCCGCAGGTCAGCCGCACGTGCAGCCAGCCCAACCGGGTCAGCAACTCGAAGAGAGTGATGACGATGTGGAGGAAGAAAGTGAGGGCATAGATAGTGTGGAAGATGATGACGACGATGAGAACGAGAACTCTGAAAACTTCGAAGCCAGTTTTGATGATGATTGAAAATCTATATATATTCATTATTACAAGGATATCTATACTTTTTCTAAACTACTCTGGTGTAAGTATCCGTATTCCTCCCTCAACCTATACGATGCACATCAATATTTTCAGATAGCTCTAGCAGTGACAGCCAGTACCAGCGCCTCGGCATTATCATCTCTCAAGAGGTCTCTGATGTTGCACTCCGATCCCTGCTCGACAGCCCATTCGTATGCGTCAGCAAGCACTGTATCTGTCATGGGAACAAAGTGTGCTGCCAAGACACGGATAACGCTGCCAACGCGAGCAATCGCTGTACGTGTCTCGTCGTCAATGTCCTGTAATCTCGATGAGTATCTTGGGACGTTTGGGTATACATGTGACACTCACATCATTCTGGTTTGAGTACACTGCCTCGGCGTCAAACCCTTCCTCTCCCTCACGTTCGCTGTCTCGCACGTGTTTACTAATCCACACATAACCATTCAGACCGAGGATAAGGTCTACTCCGCATGGCAGTGAGATGAAATGACTTTTCAGACGACGGATGAGGATAGGCGGTACAGCGACAAACTGCCCATTACGCAGCTGTTCTCGCAATAGTTTCAATAAATCACGGTTTGTTTCATACATAATATAGTCGTACCTTGCCATATTTTAATGAGCGAGTGTGCAAAGACATGGCACCGTCTGAGNAAAAAAGCCTGCACCTCAGCAACGAGCAGATCTCCCTCCTCGAAAAAGGTACGCATTTGCAGTTCATCGCTCTCGAGTTTTCGGCGCTAATAAGACGATGCAGGAAAGGTCGGAGAGATAGGCAAATTTAAAAGATGAGGCCATATGAACAGGGATCAAGATCCAGCTACCTTTCCACGAGAGATACAGACACTTACCTGTACACCCCCAGGTAGGTTGACAGAAGAGAGCATCAAAATAGCGTCCTGTCTTGCGTTGGCGTCAACTTTCCATCTCCGCGCAGCAACCTGGTGTTATTTAATCCCATAATGATGTATAATCAATATAATTTGAGTGAAACAAACGGCACAGGCGCATCGCGGCGCACCTCTGTTATTCTCCCGACGACGAGATCACCGACTTCTGGATTGTATCTGCCGAAGTGAAACGCGAATAAATTCAAGTTTAAGTGTGTTGACGCGTCGGAGAAGTGCGGGTCGCAAGATCAGTCAGACAATTATCGCCGAATTGTATAGCAATAGACAGGGCACATTTGTTGTTCAAGAGTAAAGGACATGACAATCATCTAGCAAAATTCAGACAACCCATCAACAGACCAGCGGGAAGGGAGAAGGTACGCGCCTTGCCCTGAGCGTCCGAACCGTTACTAGTTTGTTGACGCGCTCGATGGTCCCTGCCACAGATGCTATGACTTCGTCGCCGTCAACATACGTCCCATGACCACTGCATAAGGAATATACTTCAGAAAAACGTCCGTCCATCTCGCAGAAAGACCGCACGCACCGCATGAAAGCTTGCGACGACGTTAAGGGCATGCCAGGCGAAGTGAGCTTAGAGTGCATCTCATCGTCCTCCAGAGTATTCAAGCCATCCATAAGTACATCGTCTTCGATGTCTGGATGATGTCTCATACGCTCATATTCGCTATCGACTGCTTGCAAAGGAAAAGACGTGAACATCAACATCGTTGAAACTGAAGAGTAAACTGAATGCCAACTCGGACCATCGGGTTATTTCGGTCTCTTTTTGGTTCTATTACATAATGTTGTTATATCTAGTACTCGCAGGGTAGAGCGAATATATTTCGCGAACTGATCCATCAGACCAGCGCTCAAAGTTGGCCTTGAAATGTGAGACTGCTTCCGTACTGCCGAAACCGCGGTCGCTCACAAGAAATTACTCAAGGTACTGCATTGAACTTGAAGTACCCCAGAACGTTCTTGAATGTTACATTAATTTTCAGGTTTTATTTGTATTTCTAATGAATGCGCAGACGCACTTTGACAGCGCTAGCTATTCCGCAGTAACATGCATCGCATGTGTAAGAATATCGTATTATAATTGTATCTTGCTCCTGCTCTCGCAATAATGATTCTCGTTGACTACCGTTTACTCAAAAGCGATGCCAACTCAAATCTGTGAAACAAACTTATGATACCGATCAAGAGAAAGACCAAGTCGTTTCTACTAAACTTATGGCGGATCGAATGGAGTCAATTTAAATTTGAAAAAAAAAAAGAGTCCATAACAAGCATTTCTAAATTTCAATTGGCTCATCGACCGACGACGCATCTAATCACGTGAGAGCCAATCTTTTTGCGTGANTTTTTTTTTCTGGATTTCAAAATCGCATGTAATATTAAAAGAGCACACCAAAGAGAGGATGTCAATTTTATGGTTTATGTTTTGTAGATCATTAACTCTGACTGAAGCTTTGTTATTATCTAAGTTGCACGGCGGTATATGTCGCCAACCCCGGATGGATTTCCTACTAATATTGATCACTGGCAGGCTAAAGGGTTGGAACTTGAAGGGCAATCAAGGGAAACGCTTCCGGGGAACGTACCTTGATAGCGACCACAAATCAGGTATCTTGTTGCTCACGATAGTTAACATTATAAGTTTTGACTGACAGCCAGCCGGTTTGCTGTGGCCTCGTTGAGGTAAAAGGTTGACGGACGTGAGACAGCTGCGTTTCAGGCTCGTGTTGTTTTTTTTTTCCCCCAGGGTTCTCCCTTATTCTACTTAACTCGAGTTCATAGATGTCTGAAATTTCCCAGAACTCGATAACGTTAACTCCGCAGACTTCTGAAAACGTGCCCGAGTTTCGAGTGTATGACAAGCAGCATCGAAGACCGTTCTACATAGATTTTTAGGAATACTACAGCGCATGGACTCGGGGATGTAAGTCGTTTTCCTAGACTAGACCGTCGACGACCTCGTCGTCATCCTATGACCAACCTTAGGTCTTTCAAAATATAAAATATAAAATATAAAAGGGGAAAAAGGCCAACATGTCAACAATATTAATCACGCATTTCCTCCGTTCTGATCGTCTTCGGCAGTCCTAGTCCTAGTCCTCTGACGAATTATCAAAAGCATCTGCTCCTGTCTCATCTCCAAACCTCGGATCTATCCCGAGGCGGATCAATTAGCCCATGATAACGTTATCATGTTTGATTGTCCCTTTTACTGCCGGCGCAGATCTGATTTGCTGAGTTCTGTTCTCGTCACCGTGACAGACCAGGCAGACACCAGTACTCATGTTCTCCTAACCTTTCGAAAAGCATCTCCTTTGCAAATGTCGAGACATTAAACAAATGCCTTACTGCAAGTATCTCGTTTGCTCAGGACGGACACTCCCACTATACACATACACATACATACCGTCACTGGCACGGTATTTGCTGTCGGGACCTTGCGGCTGAGTCGGATGCTACCCGGGCGTAGGGCATTCTTCCTCACGCGAGCCTGGCAGGCAGGCCTGCCAGTCTGCAACTCCTGTCATCGCTATGGGGTTTGCTCGTGGCCGAAGTATCAATGATTCTGGTTCTGCTCGTGCACGTAGGCTTTTGTGCCGTGGGCTATTTGATAAATGGCTTGACAGGACACTTTGTGTGCGACGGTTTAGACGTCTTGTGGGCCTCCGACTGGCGTATCCTCTCAAACTCACGGTCGGCCCCTTCACATTCTGTCCGCGCCCTGTCCTTTCTGAATCTGTATTGATGCGTTATGTGTAGTAAATATTCAGGCACTCGGCGGGGCAACATTANTTTTTTATTATTCGGGCGTTCTGTCCTGAGTACTAGTCCCTGGGATAAAGCGCCAATCAGGAGCGTCGCGTAAGTACCCACGATGATGTCCTTCGACGTGATCGGCGCCTGCGCGAAGCACCACTGTTTGCGCACCTCCGCCTTCTCTCTCAATGAAGAACAATCAACTTATTGTGAAGGAACACGTTGGTCCCCCAAGTACCAGTGCCTCGAGCCTGCTGCTCTTCTCTGTCTCTGTCTCTGTCTCTGTCTCCTACGGCGACTCGACTACGCCACGTACGCGGAAGGGGAGGGGGGGGGGGGGGATCTTCACCTCTTCTGTCTTGGATCTCCTGCAAATTGCTTACACACAAATCGACTGTGGCTGGCAACGTCTCATTTCCCATGCTTCCACACGTATCGTAGAGTTCGACATCTCTTCCTCTCAGCGCGCTCATATACCGTCTTCCCATGCAGCGTGTTCTGCCGTGGATTTACGGACAGATCTGCGGGACGCCCTTCGGTGCCTTGTCTAGGAAATAAAGCCGCTAATAAGTAGTGCAACTGCACCTCGACGTCAACGCTTCTGTGGTGGCCGTTCCTTATCTCAATGAAGTCCTGCTGTTTAGGGTCATCCCCCTGTCGGAAAACACATGTAATCAGGAGGAAGAAAATGCAGCGATTGACTTTTCATGACGACGATGGATGCCGTTCTCTTTCTTTTTTCTGACACTTTTGTGATCATTCTAGGTGGGTTTAGATGACTGTCCAATGTCCTTTTTTTTTATTTATTCTTTTCAGGTATTTGTATTTGACAGTATTTCTCCCGAGTCACAAATTATGGGCAAAATTTATTACATTCATTACAGAGATATATACGCAATTAATTAAACATAAAGTAACAATGAAGCTCCTATGTAGTCAAAGTCAAGATGAGGACGAGAACAGATAGCACGTTATAAGTAAAGGGTAAGAAAGTGGACAAAAGAAAGGATGCATTTGACGTATCAATAAGATAAGATAACGTGATCAATTAGACAAGGATATTATTCCAGACGTTATGCGGACAGTGGAGTGCGAAGAACGCAGCAAGAATCAAGACGTACGATACAGTTTCGATGCACGAAAACCAGCAAAAATGCAAAGACAAACTAGAAGTATATGGATCGTGATTAGTATCCATGGGAATAAACGACGATAGCGATGATTGTGATGCGATGATTGATGCAGGATGCGAGACAAGAAAGAAGTAGGACACGGAACCGGATCTATAAGAGAAATGATGAGCTTTCGCTTATCCAAAGTTTAAGGAACAAAGAAACGAACCGGCACGCGAGGACTTGCCCTCCAGTTGTTCGGTGCGATTCTGCTTTTTCTTCTCTTTCAATTCCGCGGTAATGGAAAGTGCTCAGACAGGGTCACCACATCCCCCTCTTCCTTCCTCTCAATAGACAATAAAAAAAAACCTCGCCTTCACAAAAAAGCCTCACCTCCATACAGTCTCGGAGTTTTTGGGTATTGCATCAGTGCGACCTTTACATTCATTTGAACGCAAGGAAGTATGCTGAAAGTGCAGGGAGATCATTCGTACTCGCGTCCGAGTAGCTTTGACGACGAGAACCATTGAACTTGAGGACAACGACCGGGCCAGGCCAGTGCCGCTTGGCCGCACCAGAAGTGATGCGAAAGATCGCACGGTTCACAGGTGTGCCTCGATGAAGCGCGAATGGACAATAAAAAATATTGAGCGGAAAGCGCAGAGGTTCGCCGTTGAGTCCTTGTGTAAGGACGAGAGACTGTGGCTGTGTCTCTTGGAAGAAGTCCCCAACGAGCGGTATCGGGCACGAGCTTGCATGTGGCTTACGTGTCAGCTGGCAGTTCACATTGATAACTTGCGGACGTTCTGAAAAGTAGAAACTAGAATAAGGAATGCATCTTCGTGAACAGCAATCCAGATATTCACCTTGGTCTGGTAGGAAGAGGATGGCGGAGACTGTCATCACTTCCGGGGCCGCCGGTGGTGTCTGAATGATGACGTGCGACGACGGCTGTACCGCTGGGGCGGCCATAGTACATTCTCTGCGGTGACGAGGCCAGTCCTGTGGAGTGTCAAAAAGAGCAGACGAGGAACACGGAGCGAGCGTGTCAGTGGCGGGAATGGCCTTTGTGACCCTGAGCGGGGATGAAATGGCGACTCACGCTCTCCAAGTGCTCTGATGTACAGTACCACGCACACTGACAGCGACTGCACCACATCGTGGTTGGGCGACAGCAAACTGTGCAGGGGTGGTGGATGATAGACGATGAGCTACTTGTGTTCATGGTAGGGTAGAAGAGAGATAGAAAGTTTCAAGTGAGGCCAGTGAGTGAGTGGGTGGTAAGTCTGGAGCTCTTGGCTGTTGTGAAGTGAATTTATATGTCCGAGCCATGAATAATGAAAGGAGAAAAGATCAAAAACAGCTCCGAGACGTAAGACCGACCACAACCTTGTTCACAGAGACTTTCCACGCTCGAACTGCCCGATCTTGCAAACGCAAACGAAATGAGATAGCCGAAGGGGGCAACAGCGCGATCTAGATAATAAGCGAGTCCAGGAACACTTGGGTTGGTCTATTTTATTGGCGATTCACTCGACCGCATCATCGGCTTGGGAAGCTCGAGGGAGACGAGGGGCCNAAAAAAAATCCACTCCGGTTACGCGATGGACGAACGTAGCGCATGGCATAACGCTTCCGTCAGCTTCGCAGTTGAGAGTCGAGAGACCGCGTACGCATGCACATACAGACTCGGACAGACCGGGACTGGTTCGGAGTCGTCATCAAAGACGACCAAGACGCATAATTGATAATTGACGACCTGATTCTCAGCTCGTCGGAGTAGGTGTGTGTGTCGCGCCTCTGCTCAGCCGCCGCTGCACAGCACCGTCGCTGTGTTCAGAAAGGAGTTCACGATGATGATGCTGTTGTCAAGTGTCACTGACAGTCTTGTTCTGGTTGCAAATCCGTCGGCACTACTCACAGTGCATAGCTTGGGGGTCTCCTCGTCTTCGTCCGCCCGGACCCGGGCCTCTACCTCTTTCGACGACCCCGACAAAGAGCCGGGACAGCCGACTGTGCCGATCTTACCGAATCACAGACCTCGGTAGTCCGAGTCAAAGACACAAAAGACACGAAGACAAAACTGACACAGTGTTTCGAGTCGAGCACAGTGTTGGCCCGCGCAGCAGCAAGTGCCACCGGCTTCACCAGACAAACCAAATAACATTAGACTCTAATCTAATAAAGAAGCGCTTACATAAGGATAAAACTTATTAAAAGTAAAAGTATAAAGTATCTACTAGCAGTCCACATGCGATATACATGGGAGACTGTTCGATATTCTCGGATTTCGGACACGCAATGGCAGCGCCTTTCGTCCCTTCGTCCCTTCGACTTCTCGTCGATCCGAGGGTCGAGTGCGCGAGAGAGAGTAAATGGGGATGAGTTCATCATAGCATCAATATTTACTGTAGTAATGCTATGCTATGCTCCCAGACCTTTCTGAGAAAAAATGTATATATTTAATCCTCTCTCAACGCCTATTTTTCTTGCGTCTCATCCCGGGCATATCGCATGTCTGTGGAAAACCTGAAACATCGGCTGTCTAATGTTTCTAGCCATACACACGCACACACAGCGCAGAGGCTGTCTGGGACAACACGTAGCCGAGCACTAGCTCGCCACCGCGTGTGCCACAAGTTATTGCAGCTTACGAGCGTGTTACCCACGTCTTGATAAATTTAGAATTGACTGATAATCTCTAGTCGACGTCTCACCTCCAATCATACACAGCGGCCCATGTACAATTTCTTGCGCAGCATTCCCGAAGCGTGCGGCGCGCGCCCAGAGACCAAATCAATGCGTATCCGAACTCACTTTGGCAGTGGCAGGAAACCAGCTGTATGTAACGCCGGGCAAACAGTTGCGCGCTTGTGTACGCTGTGTGTAGAATCGGAGATGTTTGCAACCAACGCAGAGCTTGCTTCTAGACTGCACCATAACAGTTTCAGTGATATAGTAATACTCTTCTGTTTCCAAGCTGCCAAGGAAGCATTGAGTGTGCACTTAATTGCAATGTATTGTGGATGTTACCCTTACGTTCAAGTTTTTGTTGGAAAGCATACTCAAAAGTGCACGAAGGCTCGGAGATCAGGGTACGGAGAAGGTCAGCCGCCAGACAAATCAGATGCCGTGGCATGTCCAAGATATTTTAAGTTATTTTATTTTATTTTGACTCGCGAACAAACTGAAACTTATTTGGACACTCAGGCTATTTACTGCAGTCCCAGTCAGAGCGAAGGCTGTAGCCACTACCGCCCGGAGCCACATATAAGCAAAATAGGAAATTAAGACAGGTTTCGGATGAGCAGTCACACGGTCACATTTGTCCATTAGTTTTTTTTTCGCGTGAGTCGTAAAACGCGCTTCAGACTCTCCAATTTTTCGACGATGTCCGACGATGAAATGAATATCGATGATGGTATGTACTCCAGTGCATCACACAGGGTATTTTTCTTGATATTCTCACCCGCTTAGCTGGGGGAGTTGTCCGTCGGAGAGGCCGCGGATTTCAAAACACTGGCGGTAAGTCTTATCTTACAATATTCGACCTTGGCTCATCGCTCATATCCATCTTGTGTTTTTTCTGGACACTATCCTCGTACACGCTCATTTGCTCCCTCAAACGATTGCGAATTGCTTTATCTATCACTAAATATGGTCCTATCGTCTCTATTTTGATGCTGGTTTTGGGTTTGGATCGGAATTTCTTCGTTGCAATGTCTCGCTATAAACAACGCAGGGGATGACGCTGTGGTCGCCGCCGAACCAACGTATGACAGGGTTGAACCGGCTGTAGCAAGCAATGCGGCGGACACGAAAGCTGCGCGGTGTGAGTGAATCATACGTTTACATACCCGTTTGTAACGCATCGCTGATGCAGCGATCCAAAACGCTGCTCTCGACTTCTCTTACCTTTCTCGCGTGTGCGCTCTCGTCGGCTGCATCGCAACTGCGCGCTCGCTTAACGTCATGTGCTAATTCCGTCTTCGTTTTTGGTGCTCATCTGCGCGTGTTTCGACGTTCCGCAATTAAATATGGTCTTACTGGTTTCCTTGCCACCGTGGTCTCAGCTGTAGAGGGGTGGATAGTGCTTGTAGCTAATGTGCACGAGGAAGCCACGGAGGAAGAGATCACAGACAGGTTCGCCGAGTACGGCGAGATAAAAAATTTACACATGAATCTTGACCGGCGGACGGGCTATGTAAAGGTATGATCTTTTTCGTCATTTTCCGGACTCTTCAGCTCGTAGCATATACTGACGCTCCTGCTTTGAACTCGTTCTTATTAATGATTTATAGGGTTACGCGCTAGTCGAGTACGAGACGCTCTTAGATGCACAGTCGGCAATAGATAACGCCAACGGCACGACCTTCCTTGAGCAGGAACTAGAGTGCGACTTTGCATTTGTGCGTCCACCGCCATCGGGCCCGAAGCAGGGCGGCCGCGGTCGGGGAGGACGGGGTCGGAGTGCAAGTCCGGGAAGAAGGCGATAAATTAGTTCAGAGGATGTTAATATCTCTGAGTTTACATTTTGCTGTTGTATTTGTCGTGCCAATCATTTTTGAAGATGAACTCCTTACATTATTTTTCGTTCATTTCGTCANTTTTTTTCGTCCAAGTATATAGGAACATGTGACATGTTCAGTCACGCTCGACTACAAGTCTTTGTCTTTGTTCTTCGCGGCCATCGCCAACCGAAACGCCAACGCAAACACTTGATTTGCCCCTGCACCTTGCCATGGCACATGTAGAAGAGACGGATGATATCTCAGTCGATAATAGCGACGTCGAGAAGCCGAAGTCCAAATCTTCCGTCGCTGCTGAGCGCTCAACATCAAAGAATAAGGCTGCGGAAAAGCAATCGAGCGACGGGGAGGAGTCGGGTGATGGCGACGAGGACGAGGAAGAGTATGAGATAGAGGCTATTATTGACGCGAGGAGAGGCAAATTCAGATCGGTGTGTTCGCAGTTCATCTATATACATACATTTTTCTCGTTCATGGCGCAGCTTGATCGCGAGACGCGTGTATTTATTTTGCTTTGAGATATGAGGTTTAACACGTCTACACTAGGGAGAATATGGATACCTTGTGAAATGGAAAGGTTATGGACCAGAGCATAACAGCTGGGTCTCAGAAGCAGACGCAGGGTAAGTAAATCCCGGTCTTGTCATTGACTTTCACCTGTAGTTCGCTAACATTTCGCGTTGGACACCGTAACAGAAACGCGAAGGAGCTCATTGACGAATTTTTCCGAAAGAAGACTATTTTCTCAAGTAGGCCTGTTAAATCCCGCGGAAAGATTTCGAAGACGCCGAAGGAAAAGGGCAAGACATCGAGCCCTGCAGCAAATGCAAGTGCATCAGTCGCGAAAAGGGCACGCGGAAAGAGTCAAGGGAAGACGTCGGTGTCGGATGATGACACGTCTGAAGACGATTTACCGAAAACCAAGAAAGCGCGTGTGGGCACAAGCGCGAATGGATCTACCAAGCGTGGCTCGCTCGCGGCTCTGGACAAGACAGATGACGAAGATATCTCCATGGGTACAAATGGAGTTGAGGGAAGCGGCGATGCACGACCTTACACGACGATGAAGGAGCTGAGGCTCTCGTCTATCAAGAACTGGGAAGATTATGTCAAACATGTGAAGACTGTTGAACGGTTGGAGGAGGGCCTTATGATCTACTTTGAAACGTGTGATCCTTTTATTATTTCATTTCACATGCACAACGTCTAATTTTTTTTTATTCAGTGTGGACGACAAGTATGTACGGGAACCTTCGACGGTGTGTGCAAAGCGTTTTCCTCAAAAGGTAAAACCGGTCTTGCAANTTTTTTTGTCTATAAGGTCTGATTAGTTAAATATAGTTGATCGAATTCTATGAGTCTCACTTGAGGTGGAAGCTGGCTGATGACGACGTGGATTCATAAAATGGCGCCGATATTTCTTATATGGTTTTCTTCCTTCTTCGTCGCTCTATCTTTAGTTCATCCCTTATGGCTAAAATCGACCCTTTTGCTAAGTGCATTGATCTCTACAATGGTCTCCATTTTTAGTGGTGCCTTCACTTACTATCTCAGTGTCCTTGTTTGTCCTAATTGACCTGTCTAGTAATCTCATAGGTTTTCATTCTGACATGTGCTCAACAGACGGACACTGTTTCAGAAGAATGAGTGGGAAAACAGAATAGTGTGTTCTGAATATCATTATCCATCCATCAAAGTCGGAAAGAGTTAATATTTTCATGTCCTCAGCGGTTTTAACTGAGGACAGGAACAAAGATCTGACTTGCCTATAGATTGTCTGTTTCACTGCGAAACTAGGCTACAATGGTTTGGGAGACCAATCGTTCAGCGTAATCTCCTAGGATAAATGTGATCGTAAATATATCAAAAGTTATTCCCTTAATGCAAGATGCCAGGCGCACGACATATTGCCGACACTATCAAAATTTCAGCCAGCGGGATTCTCAGATCACGACTGTCCGGGCGCATATCTAAGTGCCGACTCAGATCCGGATCGGATTGGCAGTGAGGAAACCTTTTCCTGTCGAGCACGCTGATAGTAGGTAGGAACAGTTCAACCTCTAATGCTATCAATTCCCTAAATCTGCTCAAATCACTCGTCCTCGCTTGTTTAATCTCTTCCCAGAAACAAGAGCTTTGAAAAATTTGGCAATGGAGATATTAAACAAATCACTGTCACAGCACGATCGCCGCAGGACAAGTCCAGCGAAATCTTAGAACTCAAGATGCACTGTCATGGTCTACCCCCTTTCGACAATATTTCATGTAGTACAGGTTGTATAGCCAATTCAGGAGGTGGGTCAGGGCTAGCCAGTGCGTGTCAGAAGATAGACATCCATCTTTCTCACAAAACATAATAATACTTTGTACAAAAACATACTAGATGTTCCACGTCCACACGCGCATCCTGTTTACCTAAACAGAGCGAAAGACGTCTCTAGCATTCGGTCGGTAAGTGGTGAGTAACTCGGAGCGGAAACGCTAATCATGATTATCTAATATACATAGTATACCTGGACCCACGATGATCGCCGTCGCCGTACTCTCGGAGGTCAAGCGGAATGGAGCAACTTGAAAATTGAACAATAAGAAGTCCAAGACATATTGTTTAGTAATGTTTAAATTGAGCAAGCACCCTTGAAGATTTTAAGAACAAGTAATGGCTTTCTACCTCCGGATGGATGTGGCTTGTTAATAAACGGAAGAAGTTGAAGTTGAAACTTGAACCTTCGCCAAGGAGTTATGCGTCAGCTCGGTGCCAATTAATTACTTAAACCTTACTGCATATGGATACATAGAGTAGATGTTACGGTGTTGCATAACCGAAGAAGCTTCATCGATTTGTTAAAGCCATTCAGCAAATTGTCATGGTACCGACAGGGATATTTACCTCCGATCATTCTAGGCTGTGATTAACTACTAATCGTACTGCAAGCACAGTCCTTGTCGCACATAGATACCAGGATCCTACATATTCCAACATTTAAAGAAGCCTGAACGATTGTGTCGCAGGTCTGCTGGAAAAGCGTCTTTGACCCGATAAACTTGAAATGAACATCGACTCTATTTAGCCATCCATGAGTCAGATTCACTTATTTGTGCAAAAACTGGCAAAGGAATCGATTATACTGAGTGCGTAAAATCAAACAGCCTCCTTCACCTCCACGCATGTGAAAAAATTAGTTCTCCCACCTTCCCATGGACTCGTATAAAATTCAAGTCATCCAAAGCAAACTTGTCTTAGCGACGGGTTAGGTCCTCGGATCAACATCATCAGTGTTATTGATATCTAATTCCTTTCCCAATTTTTGTCACAAACATTGTTATCCAAAGCCCGTCGCTTTGCCGTTCGTGCATATCTAGTAAACGATTCCGAACTCTCCGGAATGTGTATCAGATAATTATTCAGTCATAAAAGCATCTAGAAGTGAGTTAATCGAGTTTACTTATAACCAGGGGATGAACGATTAAGAGAAAATATTCAGGGAACACGGATTGATCGGAAACAGTTATCTTCCGAGTGCTTTCATACGAGCAATTACGACCTACCTCCCTAGACAGCTGTAAAAATACTGAAGCATTTTCATAGCAAGTCTCGGTCTCGAAATCTTATATCAATATTCGCATTCAGCTCCTCTTTACCTTTTGTTTAAGTAGTGGGTCAGATAGGAGCTTGATCTTGCACTTTATGCGCACGTTCTGCGAAGACGTTCCGATGAAAACTCACACACAATCGCCGGAGTTGACCAGTGAATTGGCTCTCCAGACTGAAAACGTAAAAAGCCATCCTGAAGAAGAAGCAAGGATTGATCGTCTCTGTACAGGATATAGCAATCGGCGATAAGAAATTACAAGATCACGTTCCCGAAGCGTTGTTGCCTTCGTATGGAAATACGCTGTAGAATTTGATCAATAAAATAGCTCTCCAGACTTACAAGAAGCCATACCAAAACAAGGGTTTATCAACTTCACTGGCTAGTCAGATTTAGAGTCTACCTGTACAGAATACAACAAAACGAGATGCCACAGGGAACATGGATTGAACAAAGCCTAGCAATCTGATGCCTTCAACTTGAGTATGAGAAAGGTACGGAACTTCGTCCGCCTGCAGCCTTGTACAAATTTTCAAGAAGATACCGAATCATCTTCTTTCAAAATTACATTCGTAGAGAAGCTGTAGAAAGCGAGCATTAAACTACATGATGATATGATATGGTGAAGTTCTTCCCTGAAAATTTCAAGCTGTATCCGCGGCATTGCTTTACTTCAGATCTGTATATGGATGGAAACCTCCTGCTTATACCGTCGGGACTGAACGCATCCCGAGTACAGCTTCGGTGAGCGCTCCGGATCTGAGCTGAGTCTGTTCTGCACACCGTCTTCCAAGCACGTATGTAAGCAAAACAGCAGATGGCTGCAGGAAATAGACTACTTAAATCTTCTTCGAGCAGTGCCCGTCCCGAGGTTCCGCTTCGTCTTAAAGGTAGGTACTTGATGCAAAGGCAATAAGGAGAAACTCGGGCGCGGTGCATACTCCAAATATATACACTTTATTTCCGTGTCTTTCGGAAAATGAGTGTCTGTTCCTTTCTCGTCGCCTGGGATCATGCGCTTTTGGAGGCTCGTCGATAGGACAACGGCCAGGTGGATTGCTCGCTCCAACGACCAGGACTCGAGAAGCCCTAATAATACGGTCAAAAAGACGAGTGGAGAGGGAAGTGCATGCGCCACGAGCCTACGCACGCGATTGGGGGTTTGTATAGTATAACGGAGCAGCTGGGCAAGTCCGAATGCGCGTATCAGAGGCGGTCGGGTTTTCGGGCAAAGAGAGAGCGTGTGGCTCTCGGTAGCATACGGGTTGCGTGACTCGGAGTGCAGACTCGGAAAAACAAAAATAAAGACTATTTGTATTCGCCAGGTCACAGTAGTGAAGCCGCACAAAAGACAGAAAAGAACCTCGACCCAGAAGAAACCCAAAGCCAAAAACATTGAAAAATGCGTGGTGGTCGTGGACAGAGAGGAAAATTTAAAGGGAGGATCAATCGAGGTTAATCAGGATCGACATGGCATTGGCTGTTTGACCGGATCGGATGTAGCCGGCCTATCCGGAATGTTACATAATGTCAGCATCCCTATCTCTGTCAGCAGTGTCACGGTACTCCCGGGACTCGGGTATTCTGCATACGTCACACTCTCAAGTATAGGTATAGGTATAGATAGGTTCGCTCCTGTCGACAGGCCGTCCTTGTTCCCAAAGCCATGCCCGTCGACCGCCATCATGCCTCCCATCCCTCCCGCCGCATCTCAACCGACGATGCGACCCGCCAGCGTGAGCAGGAGCTCCGTCGCGCTCGAGGCGAAATCGCCTGTGTAGAGTGCCAGAGGTAAGCTCAGTCGGTCCGCTACTTACTTACACACCTCCTCCTTCTCTCTAAGTCAAAGTGTCTTCTGTCCTCAGCAATGCTCATCTTAATACCCTAGATTAAAGCTCAGATGTGACAGGAAGGTATGCACTTTAACAACAGCGTACTTCCTTAGTGTAGAATTTTACGAGGTGACTTAAAATCTCACTCCCTTTTTTTTTAAATCTTTAAAGGTTCCCTGCGCGTCGTGTATCCGCCGAAACCGCGCCGCAATGTGTCCAAATGGTGTCTTTTTAATTTAATTTAACTCTTAGTATATGCACGTCTCTTATCACATTTTCTCGTAAGGACATGCGTGGAGCGATCAGGAGACCCGTACTCTCCTATCCGACACCGCGCAGTTGCACCGTAAACTCAGCGAGATGAGCCAGCGCATCCGCCAGCTCGAAGACGCTCTCGAGATTTCTCACTCTGCTAACTCCTCCAGCTCGCATCCCCTCCTTCGCGAAGAACTCCTATCAATAAAGCGCTGTATCGTACCAACCACTCCTGCAGTAATACCTGAGCCCGAGGGTGAGCCCGAGGGTGAATACGTTGAAGCCTTGGGCACGATGAGTATCTCGGACCGAGGTGTCTCGCGCTTCATCGGACGCTCGGGCGGGGGCGAGAGCTTATTATTTGTGCGCATTTTTTCGCTCTTACCTCTTTTTATGTTAAAAGAGTCATGTCTTTTTTTTTCTTATTTATCTTGTTTATACAGCTCGGAAATGATAGCGACCAAGCGCAGCAGAAGGTTTTTGCGGATGAATCCTTCCCACAGTTACTCTCGCGCCGCTCAGACTCGTGGTTGCT
The DNA here is from genome assembly GCA_004802695.1 of Phellinidium pouzarii. NCBI lineage: Eukaryota > Fungi > Basidiomycota > Agaricomycetes > Hymenochaetales > Hymenochaetaceae > Phellinidium > Phellinidium pouzarii. The sequence continues at coordinate 55,359 of SGPK01000038.1, forward strand.
CATGCCCCCAAATGCAAATAAAGTTGAAGTCCTACTTCTCATCGAAGCCCGCATGCCTCCCCTTGCGCGTGCAAGTTCCCTTTGCGAGGCCTACCTCGAGAACTTCTCCTGGATCCTCCGCGCCGTCGAGCGTCCGCAGATCTTCGAAGAGCTTCTTCCCTTCTGTTATCGTAATGCGGGCCCCGGCGGCGCAGCCCGAATCGGCTGTACAATCGGCGCGACGGCAGCCCACGAGCTTGCACTGCTACTAATGGTTTTCGCAACAGGCGCACTCGCAGATCTTACGCTGGCGCCATACAACGATGAGGCGGAGCGTTATTACCAAATGGCGCTCGCTGCACTGAGCGTCACCCAAGTATTAGGCGCGGCGAGCCTCCCCGTCGTACAGGCCGTCGCACTCATGGGCGCGTATAATGCGCACTGCGGCCGTAACAATACACTTGACCTTGCTGGTTCGTTATTCAACGTCGCAGCGAATCTCGCAATATCTGTACGTATTAGTTGTTAATTAAGCTATGTTTCTGTTTCCTGCNTTTTTTTTTTTGTCTTATCTTGGCAAGTTTCACTGATCTGGATTGCCTTCACCACCTAGATGGGTCTTCGTAAGCTCTCTTCCTACGCCTTCGCCTCTAATCAGGGCTCATTGATTGGTCCGGCTATGTAGATAGGGACGTAGCGAAGTGGAACGTTAGCGCAGAGACTGCAGACCGACGGAGAACTGCATTTTGGGAGCTCTTCACAAACGACTGTTGGCACGTGAGTGTTTTTTTTCTTCTGCATATGGGGATTTTCACTTGACTGTATTTTGTTCACAGAACCTTGCAAACGGAAAACCATCTTCGTTTGTTCTCAAATACTGTGATTGCAAATATCCGGAAGGAAATGCAACGGTCGTGGGCAAGAACAGACAGAAGGAGACCAGTCGTGAGTTTCAAACTTCTTNTTTTTTTTTTTTTTTTTCGTTTCCTGCGCGCCAGTCTCAATGCGAGCCTTTTGCCTTCATGCGAGCCTTTTGCCTTCAACCATTCTTTTGATTTCAATACTGTTCTATTTTCCCAATTTTTTTTTTGTCACCGAGAAGAGTCCGGATACTAACAACAAGATCATTGTCCCCTTTTTGGTGCCTTGCATATGACCGCTTGTACGGATAGACTGGATGGACCGCCATACGTTTTCTCGGCAAGTCTATGCGGTTAGCGAACTCTTCTGCGGCGTGCAGCCTGTGCGCTATGCACAAGTCCTCGACCTTGACCGTAAGATCTCCGAACACATAACGCCGCCACACCTCCAAATCCCACCGGAAGGCTCCAGCATGGAAGCAGACGGCCCACTGCTCATAATGCAACGCATGATATCATCCATCTGTACGGAAGGGCGTAAGCATTTCACATTGTCTAATGGACCTTAATTGGAAATCCCATTTTCTACTTTTATTAAATTTCAATCTGTTTTTGTTAGTGCTTATGTACATTCACCGCGGCTACTTTGCGAAGGCACTGTTGAAGCACCCGCAGGATCCACTGCTGAGTCCTTACGCTCACTCGTTTCTCTCCGCACACCGCGCGGCACTTTCTCTGATCAAAGTCGTCCGCGAGCACTTTGCGCACTTCCCCAATCTCGTCAGTCGTTTCTGGTCTCTGTGGTCGCACGCGTTCTCGGCAACTGTGAGTGATTTCCTTGACGTTCTACCTTTTTATGATGGGAGTACGTGCGCTGACTGCATTATTGGATAGGTTATCATCGGGTCAATTGTAATCAAGAGCCGTGATCCCGACATGGTACGAGCAGCGCTCATCGAATTAGACCTGGGCGTACGATTATTCGAAGATGCCGCTCAACAGGCGGACCGAGCTAAACGCTCATTAGTGCGTATCTCTCCTGTGAATAAATCCTTAAGTCATCCTAACACGCCAATAGCCAACACTCATACGCCTGCGCGAAAAGGCGCACAACTCCGCACGGGCACTGAGCAACCCGCATCCCGTCGTAGCAGACGGGCGACCCGTGGGTGAAGCAGAGGATGAATTGCTAATTTTTACAGGCAAGGACAGGCTTATCAAGCCAAAGGTCGAGCCCACGGAGATTCCGCTGTCTGCGCTGTCGACGCCAGATTCATCTGGATCTACGTCCACGACGTCATCCTCGCGCGCGCCGACATTGCCTCCCCTCGCAGAATCATCGTCTGCAAAATATTCATTTATTGCACGTGCACCTACGACTCTGAACTCTGGGACTCCGCAGAACCAGAACCAGAGCCAACAAGATTATTCACATGGCTCGCCGGGCGATTTGGCACTGCTGGCAGATACAGATGGGGACGAGGGAACGCTCGCGATGAGCCTTGATCTGCCGGGGGCATTCGACGCGTGGAGCGCGTGGTCAGACCAGGAAGCGCTGCTTATTAACTACCTTTCGTCCGGCGCGGACTTCAACCTTGCGCAGAGCGCTGCGTTCGCGGGAGAGCCTGACCCGGGAGCGTTCATGTGGTCTGATATGAGCAATTCTAACTCGCCGGACACACAGACTGCGGGACAGGCGCAGAGTCAGCCACAGGGTCTCAACGGCTCGGGGCCTGATGGCACACTTGCACAGAGTCAACAGCAGCAACAGTTGGCTGACGCAGAGGGAACGATTGGTTCTGGCACCGGCACCGACGATGTGGGCTATGCGTCACTGTTCCCGGGCTTGGACGTACAGGAGCCGTCGCCGTTCGTGCACGGCTCTGGGGATAGCATGAGCTTTTCACCGCCGTCTCAGGCCCAGAGCCAGTTCCCACCACAGAGCGGGGCGTGGGAAATGTATTTCTGATTCCGAATTCTCGTTTCGCTCTCACCTCTTGTTTGCTTTCTATTTTTGTTTTGCTTTCGTTCTTGCTCTTGTTATGTTTGCTTCTTATCCCAGATTCTCATCGCTTGATTGCCTAACCTTTTACCACGCTGTATCGTCGGTTTAAAAAAAAAAGAGGGACAGGCTCTGTATCAGTAGTTGTTTTCGCTTTTGTATAATGAAATGTCTTCATAATATTTCATCCGTGAAGTTCTTTCGTTCTAAAATCTATAAATTAGATACTAATTGATAAAGTTTCTTCAAATTAGTTTCCGTGTAAGTGGTTTCTCCCGGACGAAGAATGCGCACAGAGCTGCGCCAACAGCAAGCACAAGGGAGAAAATAAAAGCAGAACGCACGGCCTCGGTATACGACGAGCGTACAATCACCTGAATATCCGGCGGGAGCGTCGTGAGAGACCCAAGTGACGTGCGCACGCGCTCGACAATACTATCGACATCTATGTCCTTCTCCGTAAGTCGATCACGGAGGTTTGTCCTCAGAGCGTTTTGGACTAGTGTGCTCCCGACAGATATACCTAGGACAGAGCCTAGCGAGCGGAACAAATAGGATATGGCAGTGGCGATGGCCTGGTCCTCGGGGTCGGCGTTGGCGATAATGGCAATGAGCGTGGTGGTGAGCCCCGATCCGTTTCCCAAGCTCATCACCATAAGCCCTACTTCTGTAGTGACTAACCCGCGTAGCATCCACGTCGACAATACTATCGCCCCCGTCCCTACCATTTCTGCACCGTAAGCGCAGATAGTCAGCCAGTAGTACTTTCCCGTTTTCTGCATCATAATCCCGCTGCTGAGGCTGCCCGCGACGCCTCCAAATACCGCAGGAAGCAGGCTGAGCCCCGCCTGCGCGGCGCTCGCACCACTGGATGCCTGCAAATACAGAGCTGCGTGGAAGACGACGCATACAGATGCGCCGACGCCAAGCATGTTGCAGAGGAACGCGGCGAGGAGTGAAGGGTGCACGAGAACGCGCGCAGGTGCGAACGGCTCCGCGGCGAGGCGCGTTTCCGTAAGCCCGAAACACGCGAGCAGCACTGCAGCGGCTGCAAGATATCCTTAGTCCACGATGAGTTCCACGCGACATTCCCGCCGCGGTCGAGTCCAAAAAGTAGAGCCAGTACGCCTGTGACGAGGGTGAACGCGCCGAGGAAGTCGATACGCCGTAGTTTGGAGGTGAGTTTGAAGGTGTGGTCTTTGGGGGGAAGGTACAGCGCAATAGAGACGATGATGAATGCAAGAAATGTGAGGGGGGCTTGAATGAGGAAGGCCCAGCGCCAGCCTATACTGTCGGCGAGAATACCACCGAGGGGGGCACCAATAGCTGACCCAGTCGCAAATATAATGTTAAGGATACCTTGCCATGTACCACGCGAGCGTAGGGGAACAATGTCGGAGACGAGGATCGTTACAACAGTTGACATACCTCCACCACCTAGACCCGCGAGCGCACGCGCTGCGATAAGCTCGTTCATATTCCGCGCTACTCCGCACAGAAGGCAGCCAATGCCGAAGACAGCGTACGCAAAAAGCAGGCACGGCTTGCGCCCAAATATATCGCTCATTTTGCCATACAACGGCTGAAAGCTCGTAAGCGTGAGCATATACCCTGTCGCGACCCAGCTGGTGCGCTGGAGTTGCTTGAGCTCGCTACCTATGGACGCAGACGACGAGGCCACGACGGTCTGGTCCATCGCAGCGAGGAAAACGCCGAGTCCTAGGGGAATAATGAGCTTTGCCATGCGCGCATTGCCCTCCTTCGCCGCGAGCTCGATGGCAGCCTCGACTGCAGAAGCGTTCTGGACGACAGATACTGCATTATCGTCAGACTGAAAGACGATAGCAGATGAATACGTTTGCTTGCTTGGCGTTGCGGTGCCATCCTGAGCATCGCCAAGCAATGGGCGACGCTCGTCGTTGTCGGCGTCCGATCCACCAGCCATCCGTTGTGGAGATAGATTACTGATTAAATACTATTACTGTTGTCGCGATCAGGAAGAGTCTAGGTCACGTGCCTCAGTTGACGTGTCAAGGTCAGAACGCGCTGCATCGACAGCTGCAGCCAAGATATTAAGATGTCGCACTCACATACCCATGCGCCTGGACAAACTCACTCGCACACGCCTTCCCCTGCTATGGCTGCTGCTCAACAGCAGCAGCAGCAGCAGCAACAGTATGTCCCACCTCCACCGGCGGACCCAAAAATGCAGGCGCTCATTGAAGCAGACTACAAGCCTGTCAACCTCAAGCTTGGCCCGCCGAATGATACGCAGGCTCTTTGTGTTGTGCATGAACTTGAAAAGTGCGATGACTGCAACGTCGACTTCGCTTCGACTAACAGCCTGGCGCGCATCTTCGCTGCGAATCCAAACCTCTTGTGTCCTCCGCCACCACAGATTGTGCAGCCCCAGCGCTCGCAGGCAGTCACGAAAACTAAGGAAGATGGGAATGTGCGTCCGTCCTCTTGTTATGTACTTGTATAGCCGTTAATTTCTACTCCGTCCAGGCGCTATTTAAGGCAAACAAGCTCAAAGAGTCCATCTCCATGTATACCATGGCCATCTCAGTCGCGTCGCAGCGTTTTCCTTGGGAGTTGAACTCGTTAATGCGAGAGGAGTTATCCACTGTGCTAAGTAACCGTTCGGCGGCGTACACTGCCGCAGGTGACTACGTGGGCGCGCTGGTGGACGCAGATCTGGTCATACAACTGAAGAGACCCTGGAGCAAGGGACATTTCCGGAAGGCAAAGGCGCTGGTTGAAATGGGTTGTCTAGAGGAGGCGCGGGATGCCATCAGGCTCGGTTTGGCGTTCGAGCATGGCAATACAGTGAGTGACTCTTTTTCACTCCGTTACAGCTGTGTACCCATACCGTCCTGCAGGAACTAAAGAGTTTTCTGGACGAGATTGACAGTCGGATAGAGAGGCGGAAGGCATGAGCTACTATTGACTACCATTTCTTGGAGTTGTGTAGTTCGCGGGCGAGGACACTGCACTCTTGTTTATTCTTTTTTTTTTTTTTTTTGGCTTGGAACCTACCTGTGCTTTGGCCTGCAAGTGTATATTATAGTTAAGATCATACATATCTAATACCAAGGGGTTCGACTGTGTATGATGATGATTGAATAGCCTAGTGGGTCCACTGCTACTAGAATTGGACCGGCAACGCCGTCGTCAACTCCCATACCTTCTGTACTTGTATAACACATAGCCTTCTCTGCGCTCTTCATACCTATAAAAATCAGCACCTGCGATTTGTCCAATTCGACAACCAATAATCAATAACCCTCAAAGCACAAGCGCTGATCTCAAACCCTTTCTGTTCTATGTCTAATGGCTTGAAGGACGGTATGTGGAGGAACGCACCATCGAGCTCATCCTCGCGTCTCTCGACCTTGAAGGGCCTCGTCCCACCAGCCAAGCGTGATGCACTGCGTACTTTGTTTCGCGCTTCCACCCCTGCAGACGGCCAGCGTACGTATCCTCCCACCAACGACCACAAACAGTCCTGGCGCCAATGGGCAAACGACAAAATACGTCGGAGTGGTACAGGCTCGGGATCAAAGGATGCTATCGAGAGGGTCTCGCTGTTCCCAGGCTGGGCGGCGCGGACGTACCATGGCGGAGAGAGAGAAGGGAAGGAGGGTGAGTGGATTCTGATATTTTGTCGGTTGGAGTGGAATCGACACTAAATATACCATTCGCAACTAGCTGCCAAATTCTCGCTCGAAATATATATTTCTGGCTTTGCTGCAAGCTATGTGCCTCCAGAGTCCGCGACACGCTCTCAACGAGCTTTCATGCGGCTTGCGAAAGGTACGTGTGTAAATGCATGCGTTCGAGTACTCTTACTTACCATGCACACTACTAGCATACGCGGCGCTTCCGAAGCTACCTTCGTCCGATAATCAGACACCTACAGAAGGTGCAAGGACACCCAAGGCCAGCGACTCGACAGAGGATTTACTGAAGACTGTACGCCTTCCGCCTACTCCGAGTGACATCACCGAGGGGTCAGAACTGGGTGCGCTCGAGAAGCAGTTCCGCCAGGCTGAGAGCGATTCGGATTCCGGCAGCACGTCTTCCTCTGATTCTGGACCCTCCTCCAGTCACAATATGATGCCTCCAGAGCCAGGCGCCCTCGTTGCACCACAAGTGTCATATATTAGCGCAACATCACATTTTCTAGGCACGGGAGACGACCTCGCTCTTCTACATTCGAACCTGATGGCACGTCTACAACCATTCTGGTCGCGTGCTCTACCGAATCGGAAACTACGTTTATCCCTATACAGCAGAGCACCACATACAAGCGAGTTCCTACCCAGCGACGACGACGCGAACGACGACCCCATGCGTACACCGATATACGTGTGTGAGACGACGACAAAGGGCCAGAGCGGTGCCTTCGAGGTGAAAATCCGTGTTCCTTGGGAAAGGATATGTGTACATCCCGGAGCATTGCACATTGCTTTTAGTGACGCAAATGCGGACTCCGATCTTTTCGTGTGTGCAGAGCTCCTCCCTCCTAATACTAATACGAATCCCAATGCAAATGCAAGCTCGCCGATGTTTACATCATTTCTGTCACCTTTGGAGCCTACCGCGCAGTCGGTCCTCGCCATTCCCGTCACTCACTCCGAAATACGCCTGATTTCTGATATTGACGACACAATCAAGCTTTCAAACATCCTCGGTGGTGCAAGGGCTGTGTTCCGAAATGTATTTGTAAAACACCTGGAAGAGCTTGTAATCAAAGGGATGGGTGATTGGTATACGAGTATGTGGTCAAGGGGAGTGAGATTTCACTATGTCGTAAGCTATCAAATACTTTTTATAATGCAAACTCATTGACTAATTACAATTCAGTCTAATAGCCCCTTCGAACTCCTGCCGGTAATAAATGAATTTATAAGAGTGTCAGACCTACCTCAGGGTAAGTCTGATTTTATGTGAATAGCTGTTTAAATTCCACCTCATCCGCTTCTTTAGGCTCTATCAAGCTCCGATCTTACGCCGGACGTTCGCTCTTCAACGGCTTCCTCTCTGCAGCTGCTACTCGCAAACGCGATGGCATCCTCGACGTGCTCAATGCGTTCAAAAGCTCTCGTTTCTTCCTCGTTGGAGATACAGGCGAGCAGGACCTCGAACTCTACGCGCAATTAGCAGCTGAACGACATTACCAAATACTTGCTGTCTTCGTCCGGGATGCGAGTGGCCTAGATGTGCGCCCGCTGGATGATCCGACTGGCGAAAGTATCAAACATAGACCTGCTACCTTCCAGCGTTCAGTCTCGTATGCCGCGGGCATGCCATTGCCAACGTCAGGTTCTGCGAATATACAGTCATTATCTCCTCTTATGGAGGGACCGATACATAAAAACATGGACTTTTCCCTAGATTCGTCAAGCAATGAATTCTCAAGTAGACGTCGACCATACATAGACACTTCAACCCAAGACTACCTAGCCTCTGCTTTACCACCCGCATCTACATCTTCGCTTCGGCCGCAAGCACAAGGTACCTCGCTTCGCTTCTCTTCTGACCCAACCGCTGGTCTGAGTCTGCCGTCATCTTTCTTTGACTCTGGGATCGCACAGATGTCTTCGTCCGAAGACTCCTCTCCGTCCCAATCCTATCCTTTATCACAGAATTCGAGTATGCAGTTCCCAGGAAGCATCTCGAAGTCTGAACTCGCGAATCTTCCGCAGTCAGAGCGCAGGCGCCTCGAGCTACAGGAGCGCGTATATCGTGCACGTCTGCTCATGCCGAGTAACATACCCTTGCGTATATTCAAGGAACCTGAGGAATGCATCGAGACGGATCGCATCCTTGATGAGCTCACTGCTTCGGGTCCAAGTCAGAGACGAACGGGACGGTGACATAGCAATGCATTGATCCTTTTTTGCTCTGTTTTGTATTCATATCTGCGTATACCTTTTCTTTTATTATGACTAAATTAGTCTTACTATTATCTACACTGGCAGTAGAACCTCCTAAGTAGCATACCGGTAATCTAGCATATCCTCTAAATAGGCATCAGATTTGAGTCCACCGAGTCGGTAGACCCCAAATAAAGGTCTATTTAGCATAGTTGTCAATTAGCATATATTTAGTTGGGAATATGTATAGTAACAGTTATTAGTTACTAGCAACTGTACAAGATGCTTGTACAGCTCTATCTCAAGACTAGCCTGGCTGGCTATGATTTTATGCGGGCTCGTATTTTGCACCCGAAGTTGAACTGTCAAATTTGTACAGAAATCAGTAGCTCACTCAAACAAGTTGATATATGAAAACCNTTTTTCTTAATCATGTATATTTCTGATTTCCGAGTTCACAAACATCCACAAAAAAATTATTTAAAAATATTTACCGTGACATTAGCATAACCTAGGCGTATAGCATAACCTAGGCGTCCACCGAGGGCTTTGCTAGTTTAGAGGTTTCACTTGTAACTTTCAGACGGCGGGGGGCTGTGCACATGTTTTCAATTATTTACTTTCACCACTGTCATGAGCAAGGCCGCACGAATCACTCTCAGTGCCGCCGTGCTCTTTGCAACGGGCACGATATGCGGTGTGCATTACATGCAACTGTCTGAGCGCGAGGTGAGTCTGCTTCGGTTCCGTGTCTCACCACTTGACGTATTTCTGACTTTGAATGGTACGCACACATCGCAGACGATGTACAAGGGCGTGATTCGTGATGACGAGCGCCGGGCTGCTAAGATGCGCCAGCGGGAGGAGGAGCATCAGGAGTCGATGCGCAAGCGTGAACTGTACGAGCGTGTGCAGCCCGTGAACACGAACGGGAGATGATACTGGCTCTTCTGCGCGTAAGTGTCCTCATAAAGCCTTGAAAAAGTTCACGTCGCTTCTTCTAACTGCCTGACCCATCGCAATCCTAGTATCCCATCGCGTATAAAGGATCGACCAAGGCTACGCGATGCTGCGAGCAGCCAGATTGACGTGTTGAGGAGCTTTCCAGAAAACCTTCTCAGAAGACATGAAGATGTTTGCAGGGGCGACTTGACGAGAATACGTTGCTCTTATTCAGTGTGCTCGAACCACATCACATACAAAAGTATGCATACGCCTTTGTATGGCTGGGTGATACCTCCGTCGCTTTCAACTTAGATTAAGGAAGTAAAATATATCTGAATGCATCATGCGGGAATCGAACCCACGTCGAAACCTAACGAATTGAAAGCAATGCTTCCTTCCTGGGAAGATTCCATGCTAACCTCTACACCAATGATGCCTACCATCTTCATTTCTCAATACCAATCAGTACTAGTTGACAGGACATGATATTACTATTAATATTTGACCATTAATATTGTTTAACCCAAAGGGACAACAGACAAACGAAGTCATGCACAGGTCTTCAACGACCTTCATGAAATTTACGACTGGAATACACTACTTCTTGTTGACAATGGCACTTTCATTTTCATCCTTGGAAATTTTCTATGCAGTGTTTTACAGGTGTTTCTGGTCATGCAGGTATACGAATAGAAAGAAGAAGACGAAGAAAAACAGGATAAGGGATGGATGAAAGACATAGCGAGAGTGATGACAACCATATTTGAAAGGGTGTCTGAATCAAGAATAGCCAAATGGCAGAAGGCGTGGCAAAATAACGCAGACGGGAAATAAACTGTGAAATAAAAGGCCAAGCCATTAGGGGCAATAAAGGAGGGTTGAATGAGATGAGATGAATGTGGGAGATGAGAGCGACGAAAAGACCGAACGACAATTAATAACAATACAATACAAACAGTGGACCTAACTTTATGACAGGAAAACAACCCAACGAACAAATTGATATACAAAGCAGGAATAAATGCAGCGATTTTTGTGCCGAACCGACAAATTCCAAGGCAAACGACCAAAGTAGATTATACGATGGTCGTCCGCTGATGCACCTGGCCCGGCGGAGGGAATGCCGACGACATCGGCGAAACCTGGTTGACTACGCTTGCTAGTGACGCATTGCCCTCTAACGCCGGGTAGCGGAAGTCCGACTCGAGAGGAACCTGCGATCCGGCAGAACCATTCGTCGGAATAGATGTTGACGGCGTCGAAGGAACTTGCCCTACGCTCGCAACTTTGCCGATGAACCAAGACTGGGAGAGCGAAATAAATATACATGGACAGTGCCAGACTAATGCAACTCACTGGGACCCATCCACGATCTCCCCCTTCTTCTTTAACGGCCTATATGTAAAGTTAAAAAAGGATCAGCAATCAAACATAATTACAGAAGAACGGATCGAAACGCACATAAGACCAATGGTTGTACCTCTTGAAGACACGTAAGAGATCGTCCTTTACTAAGTTGAGCTCTTCTTCTCCTTTCTTCCTGTAGTCCATGAGTGCGACACCTGGGAAGCTGGTCGAGAGAATGCTGAGCGGTAATATAGGCGTCTTTGAAGCTGGTGATGGAGGAGGCGAGCCACTCGCTGAAGCCCGCGCGGCATTAGCCTCAGCTATCGCTGAGGCAACAGGGACATTTGTTTCTAGAAGGCACCCAGCAGGCACCCAACCTTGCTTACTCGTGTCTGTATCGACAATTCCATTACCTGAAGGATCTCGCTGGACGACCCACCAGCCCCGGGCTCGTGAGAGAATAATGAACGTATCTCCACTAAAAGTTTGGTTAGACGAGCTGCAAGGTACGAAATCAGTGAACTCACACAACGACATCGAACTCATCATCCTGCTCTGCCATGTAAGGATATATTGCCACTGCATATGAAACACCCGTAGTGATAATTTCTTGACGCGCGCTGCTTGTCGATGCCTCGGCATTCTCATTCTCGCCCACCACATTGCCTGACCCAGACCCTGAAGCCCCATTTCCACTACCGAAAGCACGAAGCTTACCCGTGTCTGCACCAATCTCATCCATTTTGTCCTTCTGCTCTGTTGCAGGAGACATCAATTCTGGCCATGCCGATGACTGGCCATTTGTAGATGTATTAAGTGGAGGCGTGCTTGTATTCAGCTTCGTCGGCCTCGACACAGAACGACTGTGCGCGTGTCCTTGAGACGGCTTCGCAGAAGACGAAACCGATTCGGAGGCTTTACGCGCTGCATGTTTTTGCTGAGCGACTGCAATTGGTGAGCGAATATCCTTTATGTGTTTGAGCATAAAAACTGGATTTTTCTTCGCATCTTTCAATTTCTGGAAGAGAAGGAGTGGTTTTTCGTCGTAACTTAGACATCGCTCTACCAAAACATGTTATTTGTACATCTAAACTTAGCGCGGACGTAAACACGGAAAGAGACGCACCAGTCTGTCCGTAACAGATGAACATAGCATAGTTTTGCCAATCATCATTATTAATCTTATACTTCTTTAGTGCTGCAGGCAGCACTTTCCACGCTGGGTCTTCTAAGCTAACCTTGAAGCTCTTGAGATTATCAGATGAGGTGCTGATATTTGTAGGAGGGTTGGGAGGGTCCTGTCGCGCTGTGAGCTGCCTGTTTGTTTGGTTCGACAACACCCCACTTGTGTCCGGAGGAGTGGTAGCAAGATTGCTATAGCTCCCTTGCCGATGAGGTGTTGGGCGTTCATAATTTGAATGATACGAAGGGGGCTGTGTAATTCGCCCGTTGGCAAGGTCGTATTCAGACTTCTGAGGCGAAGGGTGCGGAGATTCAGAATGCAAGACACTACTCTCTTGCTTGGTTGGCGAACGCGCCCACTTGAACGAAGTTTGCTTATGTAGAACGAGGTCATCATTCTGCATTCGTTTACCGTTAGATGAATACTCTCAGGTACCATTGCTTCACATATTTGCTCACCTGTGTTGGACGACTCTGCCCCGACGACACCCGCATAAGCTCCTCCATGCATTGGTTTAGACAGTCACTCAACCTCTTGTTCTCATCTTCGATAGTTCGCAAACGTTCATCTATACGCATGTCAATTCCACTGCTTGAGTATGCTAGTAACACTTCGACCGGAAGCAAAAGAGACGCACCCTGTTCCTTCAGCACGTCGTGCAGGCGGTTGATATTTATAGGCTCCTCGAGGTCGTCAACTTCAGCTGGGAACGTAATATTAATGGTTGAATACACCACAAAAATTACTTGAGCAGAGTGATTTACAAGGCGGCACATAGTGCCCAGGTTCTATCTCAACACCTTGGGCCACCTTCACCTGGTACACGGCCTTGAGGATAGCTAGACGCTGGCCGATCGTCGAGATACCTATCTCTTTGAGCATGTCTGCATCTAGCTGTGTGAGAATGTCGCCCGTAATATGGTGCTCTGCTCATCATCGAGGGTCAGTGTATCTGCGCAGCACATCGGTGTCGTACGTACCGCGTATCGGGACCTCATACTGCGGGAAACCGATTTTGCAGAGCCAAAGATGAACATCGTGCTCGTCCCACTCAATGATAATTTCTCTAGGCTCGTCCATGGCGGTAGCAGAATGGACAGAGACAGCGCGTTTGACGACAGTAGTAGCACAGTGCAAGGGAATGTAACGCTCACACAATATTCGCCTAACACTCGCCCGGCAATTATAACTTCCAATTTAGCCGGATTACCGTTCAGTCGCAGTCGGCTCGTAAAATGCACCACACTATGTAGAGATAAATGCACAATTAAATTTATTATGAGTTGCGGTGGCTTAGGTGTACGCTACAATATAGTCAAGGTTCCGTGATGATGAATGTAATGCTATGGTAAATAAATCGACAGCAAGGAGCACGACGAAGAAAACAATCGCTACAACCCTTCGAAAAAAGACAAGTCCTGTGCAGACAGGCCGCCTTTTGGCGGCGCAGTCGACGGAGGCTGCGGCTGTAGCGTCCTATGCAAATTTGATGGAGAAGGCAGTGCTTGAAAGGCGGAGAAAGGTGTTTGTGTTTGCGTAGGGTATTCAACGTCAAAGAGAGAATTAATGGCAGTCGATCCAGACTGTGAGGATGGAGGCAGATTGACTGTGTGTGACTTCGCAGAAGCGGTGATCTGCGCGATCGGCTTCAAAGAAATAGTAGGCGTTGGTGTCATCATAGGCGGAGCTATGCCAGTGTCGTCATCTAACTCCAGAAGCGATTGACTTTGGACCGTGCCTCTCGTACCTCCACCGCCTGGCGGGGGGTGGAAGCAGAGGACTCGGGAGGGGCGTTAAAGGAGTGGGCCAACGCCCCTGGTGCGCTGCGGCACGCTCAACAAGATCAGCTGTCGCCTTATGATTTGCCGCAGATGGTTTCCGTATGTGCCCTGTCTTGATCTGAGGCGGTACATGCCTCTGCGGTGGAGGTGATGGAGGGGTTACTACTGAACTTGGCGAAGATGGACAAGCAGACGAGGGTGAGGAGGCGTGAGCAGGTGCAATGTCAGTAAAATTAAAGTCGCCGAGGTCCCCAAATGAATCCTGCGAGACATCATGATGCGACAAGATTGACTGATCAGACGGGACGTCAAAGCTCGTATCAAAAGACATAAGCACTGTTTGTTCCTGACGTGGCCTCACTAACGGCTGAGTCATAGATAAGACTGAATGGCTCTGAAAGTCGGAAAATTCGTCTTCGCCGAATATCCCTGATGATGACTGGACAAAAATGCGGTCTGGTGATTTTTCAATCGGTGAAGGAGGAATGGAGGACACTGGCGAAAGATGATCTTGAGAGTAAGGAGATTCTTTAAATGCCTGTCGCGTTCCAGAAGGCGGAGTTGTCATCACGGACGATGTGATAGAAGGTTCCGCCGATGTTTGAATCGCAGAGCTGAGAACTTTGGGAGGGGTAGAAGCTGCGCCAACAGGGGACCATGCCCTGGGGGGTGGCGATGTACCGGATGCTCCTGATGGCGCCCTTCCAGATAGAGGAGAGGATGTCAACAGCCTTGGGGGTGGACTCACAGAAGCCGTTGATAATGGGGGACGAAGGGGGGGCGGCAAGCTATGTGCCGAGGCATTGCCGCTCAGCAAACCTTGTGAGTGTACTTTGCTGGCCGCCGGATCTGGCACAAGTTCTTCGAAGTCTGCGAACAAATTTTCAAATCTGTTCGCAATAGGCACAGTCACCTCTAGAGGCTGAGATGGCTGTGGCTGTGGTGGTTGTGAGCGATTTAGTGACGCAGGACGGGGAGGCGGGACTAAAGGGGGCGGAGCAAGTGGAGGAGTAAGTTTGGCTGGGACAGCAGGCGAAGAGATTAAAGCTGAAAAAGCGTCAAGCTGATCTCCGTCTCCTATTTCATCCGATTGACTAGGCACGATGTCAGATAAGAATTCGAGATCATCTGTAGACAGTGCAATTGAGCTCCGAGGACTCAAAGAGGTGGGCCGTATATCACTTTTCGTACGCGAGAACCTATTAAAGAAACGGGAAACAACAGAAGGGGTAGACGATGTCACAGGCACAGTAGGAATAGCCTGGCTCTTGGCAGCGTGGGCAGTCGCTGAAGGTGACGTGGGCGTGGGCAACACCGACATTGATGATGAAGACTGTATTGACGGCGCTGGCGGAGGATCAGTGGATATGCTAGACATCGATGATGAATGTTGTATCCCGTCTGATAAAGACTGTACATCTGCACTGGTCCTCGCAGAGCTTTTCCCTGATGCCTTTGCGGATATAGAAGAAGTAGGTTGCTCACGCGAAAGAGACCACCTTTTCGAGTCGGCTTCTTTTGAGACTGCAGATAACGAAGAAACAGATACTCGCTTATTCCAAAAGGACAGAAGACCGCCAGACCTCTTTTCCGTTTGCGTGGTCTTTGTGTCATCTTTAGGCTCAGGCTCAGTCGTTCTCCATCCCGCAGGAACATCGTCTTTGGGCGTATCAATTCTGCTTTTCACAGATAGTTCCCAAGCTGTCAGACTCTTGGTCGTGAAAAGATGAGACATAGGACTGTTCCGGACGATAAGCAAGTTTTTTGAAAGTTTCACGCTTTGGTTCATAGCCTTTGCCGTATGTGTCCCAGTAAACTGAACAGGTGGAAAGGAAACTGCTTCGGGTCGAAATTTATGTATGAGATTCTCACTGTCAGGTNAAAAAAACGTTAGCGCATGAGCATATAAGAGCAATTGTAAGCACTTGCAGCCCATCCACATTGCCTATTCCTTCCCTCCAATTGCCGTATTTTTGTTCATCTTCTGTTTTTCCTTTGTCTGGCCATAAGTCTATAGATAATCCGTTCAAACTTTCTAATATAGAAGCGAGAATTTCTGGAGGCTATCTGAGATAAATACACAGAGTACAATTTGCAAAAAAATAATGACAACTCACCACAGAATGATCGCGCCTGAGCTTTTCCTCCCGAGCAATCGTCCACTCGTCTTCAGCCTCCTCTGCTTGCGCAGAGCTCCTCCAGGCAGAGCCCCAAGCATTGCTGTCAGCATCAGCAGCTTCAAATGCAGGCACAGGAGAAGTCCAGACGTCTTCGCCGTCAGTGAAAGAGCTTGCTGTCGGTAAAGAAGCTATGCCCGTTTCAAAAGAGCCAAACGGGTCGGGGCTTTGAGGTGGAGATGATCCAGTAAAAAGAAGTGTACGTTTCCCATTCGTCCCAAATGAACCAGTTTCGTCGACATTGACCGCTGGAGAGATGACAGTCTCTATCGAGCGTGGCGTCAAACTTCGACAATGCCCTTCCTCTAAGGTCGGCACATCGTCGTTACCATCATTACTAGATGATATAGGTGTAGAAACAGTTTCACTCTCTTCGTCTTCGTATATCGCGCTACTAGAGTCAAGTTCATAGCTTGAGCTAGCCGTCCAACCTTTCGTCTCAGCGGCCAGATCATCTGCGCCGGCAGCTGCATTCGACCAGAGCGACGTCTGACCCGTCGGTTCTGACCAGTTTGGCTCGCCTGTGCTCCAAGACGGCAGTCCGACCTCTGTTTCTTCATGCTTGCTGGATGCGGATGCAAGCGACGACCATGCCGCGACGTCGCCAACTTCCGGCTTGCTGTGGGCGACGTCCTCCTCGGGAAGTGACCATGCATTTCCCCAGACATCGTCCATCATAATTGCGATATTGTGAAGCGCTGTGTCAGAAGTAGCATCCGAGTGTCGTGACTGGTCGTGGTCGTGGTCGTGGTCGTGGTCGTGGTCGTGGTCGTGTCAGTCGTTGCGGTCGTTGAAGTCAACGTTTACTGTTTACTGCGTACGGGACGTCGATCAGCCCCTTCAGTATGACTAATTGTGGCCTTCTAATCGGCAGGTGCCGCTGGATTACGGGCCTTCAAATCTAATTTCTCGAAGTAATGGATGGGGACAAACTTACTTATAATGCGATCTCTCCTCTCTCTCCCCGACGACGACGACAGCGACGACAACGGCTAGTACTCCCCTGTGCTCGCTGCTCATCCGTGTACCCAGATACCGCTCACAAGCTCTCGTCTCGTCTCTGACCAACGCCTTTCCTTCAAGAATCTAGGAACGCTTGTAATATGCGCTCGTCTTGCTCAAATCCAAGTCCTTCGACCCCAATGGCAGACACGCGTCTCCCTTTCAAGGGCATCCTCGCATTTGACCGCAACTCGCAAGATTATGTCCCTTTCCGTACCGCCACCGATGCAATGCTTGCCAGTCTCATGCTTGCCTACCGCCTTGCCTCACCAATCCTTACAGTCGTGCTCGCACTCGTCCGTCATCCAGACTTCAACCCCGGCGAGATCACGCTTTCTAGAGCAGAAGACGTTTGGGCTCGTGTCGCAGAGCACGAGGCCAGTGTTGCGATGGTGAGGAACGGACGTAACGATGCCTTTCCCTTTGCGTTTCCGCGTTTTGTCCTGGACGAAGTCCTTGATGTCCTGGACGAAGAGAGGAGAACCTCTCTTCTTATGAAAAGTGAGGCCGTCGATCCGTATCTAGGGCGCGTCGAAACTTCAAAAGTAAGCCATATTCCGATATTGTCCTCGCCTGCAGTTAAAATATGCGGTGTTTCAGTTGGACGCGGACTTGCGAAGTGCGAGTCTAGTATGTAAAGAATGGAGAAGGCCAGCGCAACGCACTTTAGGGAGAATTCTTGCTCTTCAAGGTAATGCTGACTATTCTTTTATGTCGTAACGCGGGGTTTAACCATAATATCAGATGTTCGTGAGGTGCATCTTTTCAGTGCTATCAATGGCCCGCTGTTTGGCCACTGGACACGAGATGTAGTTGTTTTGCGCCACAATCCCAAGCTCGATGAGATGGGGAGGGCCATTGCATGCGAACGGGGAGATGGAGTTTGGCTGCTCATTATGCGCCTTCTCTCGCGCATGCCTAACGTCCGTACTGTGTCAATCAGCACCGACTGGTTTGAATGGCCGCTGCGGAATGTCACTGAAGGTCTCGAACGCATGCCTGCATTGCGCGAGCTACGTCTCGTCCAGCTCGGAGACATATCCCAGCTCCTTGGTGTAGTGTGTAAAAAGATAAAGCACATACCGACGCTGAATCACTTGTACCTTCAGTACTCAGGCATGGGGTCCGCATATGCCGACTTTGTGCCTCCCTCCGAGCTTGATGAATCTCCTGGTCTCGCTTTTCAGAAACTATCTCTTAAGATTGGCAGCACGAGCGATTTATCCCTGCAATATATAAAGTGGCTGACGATGCCGCGTGAAGGCGATAACTCCTTCATGCTGAAATCGCTCTTGCTCGATCTTTCGTGTTGTTACGGCAACGAGCGCGGCTGCGTTGACGTGCTGGAACCATGCTTCCGCACCCTAGAAGAGCTCTGGATCAACGCATCTGGACTCGGGAAAGGGCTACTCACGCGTATCTTCGACAACTGCCTCTCACTGCGGAGACTTACAATCGTATTTCGGCACACATTCGAGAAAAGCATGTTTGACCACTTACCGCACTCGCTGGAGGACATCTGCGTAGATTTCTCGTTCGAGATCCCCGACTGGGACCAATGGGATCAGCGCGCCTTCTTATTTATCACGTCACGTCTTCATTCTTTGAAGCGTCTAAGACTTCGGCTTGTGTGCGCTGGGCTGACAGATTGTAGGGACAAATATTTGAGTTCGAAGGCGTTGTGCAAAGAGTTGGGGATCGATGCAGTGTTTGAGGTCAACCGTAGGGAATCTGACCCTTGGCAATATATATGATATTTTTATTCNTTTTTTTTCTTGATTAACGGATGCATACCCTGTATAGATTACATATCTTATAGCACTGAACTACCGAGATATTATTTGTAGCTTGACTCCACTTTGTGCGTGGCTTGTACACAAATTTCTGTTCAATTCATCCAATCTTGAAAAGGACCTACATTGTAGAGCCGATGACGATGGCTGAACGCGACTACAATTGTCATGTATGACAATGGCCGATGAGCATTAAATAAATAAAATCGAATTTATACTTCGCGTCTCATCCATTTATATCCAATCGCGTGTCATACTCGGCTAGAAATCGACTCTCCTTGCGCGCAAATTTCTGTCGGAGTTTCATTGACGCGACGGTTCTAATGCGACATCACGTGTTTCAGTGGCAGCCACAGACAACGAAAATACGATCAATAAGCAAGCATATGTTGATCACGAGCAGACACAACCGCGAGGAGACAATGAGGTTGCTACATAGTTGATATTAGGCAGAGGTGGTATCCCGAAGGATCAACATAGTTAGATGATGGCCGTCGATACGAGTGGAATAGGTGAAGCAATACAGGTTTTCTTAATAAATGAAGTTGAAGAAGACCGAGCCTGCTGGATGGATGTCAGGAAAGATAACTTCTTTCACTTGACTCTCTTCCACCATTGCTTCTTGTGCTCCTGAGCATACGTCTGGTCCTCGTTCACTAAGATCCAGGTCAGAGTTCTATATGTATCACCAACGTCAGGTTATGAATACTCACCTGGGGCATATGAACCTGTGTGGTGTATATATGGGTCTTTTCTATCGCGAGATTTCTCGATAGCGTGACGAGGCGTACTCACGATCTGGGGGCCAGGGTATGGGGGTGGAGGAAGATTACGTTCGTTTGGCTGTTCTACACCATTTATGAAGTATCTCTCCTGTCCACTGGAGTTGGTATGAGTGACGTGTTTGTTTCCCTGATGTGTTTATACATGTATCGTAAATGAAGCAATTAGCTTTGGTTCATAAATTTACTCACAGTTGAGTCTGTACGCTTCCATACGCTTTCCGTGACTCCATTGATCGTCTGAGTCATCCTGCTCTGTGAGACCCAGTGGCCATTTCCGTCTCCGTGCGTGCGAACGCCTCGCGATGAGGACTGGAAGTTTGACGTTTGGCCTTGGAACGGACCGTCTATTGCCGGGAAGACATTGTTCATTTGCAGATGCCCGAAAGGGTTCCGATTAAAGGAACCAAACGGTTGACTCCCGAAAGGACCCGCATCCGCGAAGAAGGGATCGTCGAAAGAGCGATGCATATCTCCAAAAATCGAATTGAAAAGAGCGAAAGGATCTGTGAATCCAGGAGGGTTGTAGTGGCGACGCGAACGTGAAGACGAGGCACCAGATGTTTGAGTGAAGAATGGGTCATTGAAGAATGGTTCATTGAAGAATGGGCTGTTAAATGAGTTATTGCGCCTGTTATATTCATGAGAACGATGCCGATGGTGGCCATGACGGTGTGTGCGGTCTGCGTACGGATCCTGCTGTACTTCTGGAGGTGGCCATTGTCCATGCTGGTCGTAAATCTTGTGACAGGAATATTAGTAATTTAGTAAAACTGACTTATTATAGAATTGCATCTGATGGCTGCTCACCCTGCGTTTCTCCTCATCACTAAGAATCTCGTAGGCATTGTTCACCTTTACATGGCCAGGTAAGCGACATAATGCAAGAATATGAATAAGGTGCACCTTTCGAAACTGCTCCTCTGCATATGCCTTCTCGGCGGCAGTAGCTCCAGGCTGGAGTCTGTCTGGATGCTGCAAGAGTATATGTCAGACCATGACGACAATTAGGGATATATACGACATACCGTTTGAAGAGCTCTCCTGCGGTACGCCTGACGAACTTCAAGACGCATGTGTTTAGTCAGATGTGAAACTGCAGGGCTTCAAGAACACATACTTTCTTCCGGAGGCACATTATTCTGCACACCGAGTGCTGCGTACAAGTCTTCAGGCATCTTTGAGAGGAGTGGAAAGAGAGGTGAGGCGTCCTACTGTGGTGAAGTGATGCTATATATGCCACCTATTCAAACTCCGACGCCGAATGAGGGTCTCTAGATATTTCCGTCGTTGTAGAGCAAATTAAGGCCAATCCCTAAAACGTCGTCTTGAACTCTGGACAACTCGTGTTGGCCTTGCTCTTCGCCTTTCTGTCCGGAGCATGCGCTATCAGGAAACAGTACTCTGCTCAACAGGCGCTTCTTCGTCCAGCCAGGGGCTGGGGGCAGTCACCCTCCATGACTTCCACACAGGTTCTTTGCTGGCTTCCTTCAAGCAAACTTGTGCAGACATACACTCCACCTCTGTGCTGCAAACTAAAAACGGACAAGGAGGCTTCATTCTCGCTGCTCAGCCAGATAAATCAATTATGAACGCTTATTATTTCCAAAAAGTTCGCGGAAGTGATTATTTAAAAATCTTCTTCAACCTCTTACCTACAATCGCAGGACCAAATCGGAGTAAAAATGGTCCTACCAGAAAAATTGTCTTGCATTGCAATCGACAAAGCCGGCGACTATTGTGCAGGCGGGACTTCGCAAGGTCGCATCTACTTGTGGGAGGCTAGTCCTCGCTCGGTTCGAACGTGAATATCTTCTCCTGAATATGTTTCAATAGATTGCCTCCGGTATCCTTTTCAATGTCTGGGACGCCCACTATCGCAAAGTCACTGTCCTTCGCTTCACTCAGGACGGAGCTGCCCTCATCTCCGGAAGCGAAGATTCGGGCGTTTCCGTTTGGTTTGTCTCGAGGTATGTACTCGACAGCTATTAGCCCGAGATATTATCTACCATGAATCTTCAATGAAAGCTGATCTTGTATTGATGATCTTGATTACTCAGTCTCCTGGCTAATGAGGCGCAACACGAGACACCGACACCCTACTGCACGTTGTCGGATCACACACTGTCCATCACCGACATTGTCTGTGGCACCGGCACCTTCCCATCCTGTCGTATCTTGACTTCCTCGGTGGACCATTCAGTAAAAGTCAGGACATCGTCTCAGCTCAGGTTCACTCATAAACTCATTGATACTCTGTTGTTGCTTGATAGTAGCTCTGGGACCTGTCATCACGGACGCTGCTCACAACATTCCTCTTTCCGTCCCCAATCCACTCGCTCGCATTCGAAATTGCCGAGCGCACTTTCTTCGCTGCATCATCGGCCGCAAATTCTACAGGGCATGGCGGCGCAGTGTACCAG
Source organism: Phellinidium pouzarii (assembly GCA_004802695.1). Taxonomy (NCBI): domain Eukaryota; kingdom Fungi; phylum Basidiomycota; class Agaricomycetes; order Hymenochaetales; family Hymenochaetaceae; genus Phellinidium; species Phellinidium pouzarii. Next base: position 77,515 of record SGPK01000038.1, read on the forward strand.
GTCAAGCTTTTCCGAAGACGGAATGCTCAGAGCAGCAGACCCAGCGTCGAGGCACTCGGCGGGGGTGGCATATCTGAGGCCATTCGTCTGGATGCAGACCCAAAAGGAATGATATTTGTCGGGTCCGTCATTTTCTTCTCTTCCCAGATTATCGGCATCTTATTTTTACCCCTCCCCCATACGTACACCCCCCAAATGCACTGGTACTGGCATACTCGGACAGACAACCAATTTCCTCACTGGCCTTGTCCATTACGCAGTCGATGCTACTTATCGGAACCGCTGTAGGCGAGGTCCACCTGTATGACATTGCGTCACACCAACTTTTGCGCACACTTTCTCCCGTAAAAGACAAGGCCCAAGGCCTCGCCGTTACGCACATCGAATGCATGCTAAAGCCGCCTGATTTAATAGGGCACATTAACCTTGACCTTCAGTTTGGCGGAATGATGAGTGCTAAAGATGCCATGCCAACAAAACCTGTAACACCTTTCCAAAGGGTACGCGATGGGAAGGCGCGCGATATGCATAGTGTACCGATGATGCTGCCTACACAAAATGAGGTACGAGTAAGCATTTCTCTTATCGATTTATTTGTTCAAACTTTATTTCATTATATGTTTTCTCCGGATTGTGCTTCATCCACCTTGGATTATCTATAAAATTGTATATCCAACACTGGTCGCCGTTTTCTGCTCTATAGCCATTTCACGATCCTACTTTATACACAACTCTCGAACTCCTCCGCGAGCACGCGCTATTCGTCCAGTCCTCCGTCCCTCAGCCAAATTTGTCTGTCTTCAGTGACACACCGCAATCGTCGCTGGCCGGCCAACAGACTCGCCTTTCTGATCTAGAAGCAGAGGTACAGCATCTGCGAGCGCAGCTGGCGAAGGCAAAGAGTATCAATGACACGATGTGGGAGACCGTTGTTCAACGTGTTGTGACGGAAAAGCGTGCCGCGACAGGCATTGCTGTCAAAGGATTCCCGTAACAGTATGACCCACTCCGCCGTGCGCTTCTGCGATATTGCTTGGGTCGAACAGGTGATCATGTATATGAAGAGATCTTGCTATCTCCAACGCCACGCGCAGAAGGAATTTAATAACGGCATCCACCTGATCTGCGGTCAACATGTGCAGAACGTGCAGCTATTGTCTGCATACTCGTGTAGCTTCCATTGATCCTATTCACTTCGCGTTTTGGATATGACACCGAAATGAAGAGCCTTCTGTATCTTCGTATGAAAGTTCTCTGTATCCGAACCTAGGGCGATATTAGATGCTTCTGAACACCCCATTTCTTCTCTTAAGGTGTTTACCGCGTGCTGTATGACTCAGATTTGCTATTTTGGTGTATATTTTCATTCTCTTTATAAAAGTGCATGTATCATAGTGCCTTGATAATAGATATACGAGCTTTACAAGTATCACTGGCAGTGCCGTGATGAAGTTACTGCGAACAAAAGGCACAAAGAAAGAATTTATATATTTTTTCGATATTTATGATGAACAGGACATCCAACTCGCCATCGGTGCAAACTGCTGCGCTTTGTTATGACCTCAAATACAGTTCCACAACATTTTCATCATTAGCGAGCTTTTGCAGTTGACTATAGTTATTCGCGCCTGGATAAATGGACATTTGGTTTTTCATATTCTTTGTTTAGATGTGGTCTACTCCGTGCAGACTCGCGCAGATTCGCGCACGCTAAACGTAGCACTGAAAGTGGTCTGCTATTTGAGCAACGCAAATGACTGGCAGCTAGGAATAATAAAGCTCTTGAGATGGCTCAAAATTCTCTCGTATACCGAGTTGAACAACTTGGTGGGGAATACTTATTTTCAACTACTCGTTAATGCATGCACTGCCACAATGTCGAGCGTGTCACGCACAACTTGAAGAAGTACTGTACTACCTGCGCTCTTGACTTTACTCTACGCTGCCAACTCTACGCATCCAGCTTTCTGCACGAGTTAGAAAACAGCAAATCTACCGAGTTCTTGTATCTAAGAATAACTCGCTCAACAACGATCACGATTCGCTCTGTATCAGCGCGCTTAATACGTCTGCGGTCTAATATAACGGAGGCTCTGCTTGCATGAACACCAGGACCATATTCTTAAATAGCTCTTCATCAGTGCTCTCCATCTTTGAATGCACAGCATCTCTTGGGCTGTAAAAACAAACAATGGATGCTGTTGAAAAGGCTAACGCGACAAGACAAAAGAAATGGTGCGTGGCACGTTCGAGCTCTTTATTCCGTTTGAGTTCATTTGTGTCTCAGGATAAAGGAACAAAAGGTTGGTGAAGGCACTTACGCTGTAGTCTACCAAGGTATACCACGTCAGTGCGTCCTGGTCTCTGCATTTCACCGACATTTGCTACAGGTCGCGAAGCGAACACGACGAGGAAGGTAGCTATCAAGAAAATCAAGGTTGGCCAATTCAAAGATGGCTTAGACATGTCTGCTGTCCGAGAGGTCAAATACTTGAAGGAATTAAAGCACCAGAATGTGATAGCGGTATGCTTAGACTAGTTCTAAGTTGTGATGTGCCATTGTCTCATTTCGCTCGTATGACGGTGTCAGCTTTTCGATGTATTTTCGTCAAAGACAAACCTCAATCTTGTCCTAGAATTCTTAGATGCAGATCTTGAGCTCATCATCAAGGACAGATCAATTGTTTTCTTACCAGCGGACATTAAGAGCTGGTTGGCGATGACGTTCAGGGGTCTGGAGTTCTGTCATAGAAATTTTATTTTACATCGGGCATGTCATCTTCGTCATCGACTCTGTGTACGCGTGCTAATGGGTTATCCTCTTAGGATTTGAAACCAAATAACTTGTTAATCGCTTCAGACGGACAGCTCAAAATTGCAGATTTTGGTCTTGCCAGAGACTTTGCAGATCCGGGGTATAAAATGACATGTCAGGTCATCACAAGGCATCTACCTTCTTTGCCATTATCTCCTCTATCATTGACACGTTTCGAACTCCTTGACTAGATGGTACCGACCTCCTGAGCTTCTATTTGGCTGCCGCTACTACAGTACCGCTGTGGATATATGGTCTGTGGGGTGTATCTTCGCTGAGCTCATGCTTCGGATCCCTTATCTTCCTGGAGAGAGTGACATGGACCAATTGAAGACCATCTTCCGTGCTCTCGGAACTCCAAGTGAGGATGATTGGCCCGTACGTGCTTTCAATTCCGTATCTCATGTTTAAATCTTACATCATCCTCAGGGCCATACAAAACTGCCAGACTACGTTCCTGTGGGCCAATTCCCAAAATCTCCCCTGCGCGACCTTTTTACCGCTGCAACTGCCGACGCGCTGAACCTCCTCAGTCGATGTCTCATATATGAGCCGCGCAAACGTATCTCATGCAAAGATGCGCTCAATCATGCGTACTTTTTTGCTTTACCATATCCCACACTCCCCTCAAAACTCCCGAAGACCGCGAATCAACTCGCGCCGCGCCCGCTGGAAGAAGTAGACGGCAATGTCGACCAGGATGTATCGGGGCCTGCTGTAAAGGCGATGGCACCCAACGCCAACAGGCTGAAGCGTAAGGCGTCAATCACGGAAGCCGAAACACGTTCAGTTGCTCGCCGTCTCGACTTCACAAGCATATCGCAAAATTCACCTTAACCTGTTCATTCTCTTGAGTATCATGTAATACAATGTAATAAAATGGAAACAGATACAAAATATTGAGGGAACAAAGAATACTGAACTAATCACTAGTGACAGTTGGTGTCGATCTGATCTTGAATGACCTTTTTTTTTATGAGCTTTGTTCATACCAAGCCTTCCATGCTTGGAAAGATCATAACGACTGCATGCACTCAAACTAACTCTCTTTGAATTTTCCATGACTTCATTTCACTCTCTACGCTACGTTCAATAGACATGTCCTGCATATCGTGTTGTACTCGCCCAGACCACTCCTTCTTTTTTATTGAAAAATACGAACACTTTGTACAACAATCAGTAAAATCGTACTCACCCTATTGAAAAGCAGACAGAACATGAAAATAGAGGGAAAGCTAAAAGCACTTTGTACAGATGAAAGAAGATTTAATATGCATTGGTCATTCACAGAAAAAGGCAAGACAAGACAGGGGATCGCGGTAGAAGTAGAGTAGAAGAAAAATATAAATAGAAGGAGACGCTAGAAACTATTCGTAACTCTTGATACGCATTATTGCCGAGGCGTTTCGCAGATGCTGCACTTCTGAGTCGCAGATGCTGAATTGGAGAGCATACATGTCCCGCAGGTCCATGTTTCACCCCCATTCTTTGGCTTCGGAGCCATGCCTGCAGCCTTCCAATCGAATGCCTTAACGGGAGAATTAGCTATTGGGTTTGTAGCAGGCGGCATCGGGGTGGAAGCTGCAGAGTCACCCTCTTTCGAAACTAATGAAGGAGTTGAATTGTTCGAAATCGCCTTGGAGAAGTCAAAGGTTGGTAGAGACGATTCGGGGAGGGCTAGCACCTTTGCACGAGCTTCGGGGTATTCCAGTCCAATTGCTGGAATTGATACATTAAAAACGAATATCGGGAGCTTCGACTCGTCCATGTCCATTGCAACGTCTTTCGGTTGCATTCGCTTCTGGGTCTGGGAAGACACGTCTGGAGCGTATTTGCTCGACAAAAAACTTGGGACAGGGAAGGCAGGCTCAGGAATTTCGCTCTCTTCCTCAGCAACGAATGAGGTTCGAAGCTTAGAAGGCTCCTTTGGCAAAGACGATTTGTTCGCGCCAAATACTGACGTTTTGCCATTAAGCGGGGTTGGGAAAGGATTGCTGGGCGTAGAGGTCGAAGTCCGTACAGGCACAGGCACAGGCACAGGCGGATGCTCTACCGGCTCGAGAATCACAGACGGCCTCGCGTACGAAGTACCGCCTGTCATGTCCTCGTCATCGTCGAAAACTTCCTCAATGGTTACAGCCCTGCGTGTCTTCTTCTTAGGAGATGGCTGTTCCTCGCGTTCTTCAACTGTACCATTGGCACAAGACTGATCATCATATACATCAGCACCACCTTTGGGATTGCCTAGTCCTGGTGGGGGCCTGCTGCGCTTCGCACCCTGAAGATAAGATTTAAGCACAGAAAATTGACTAAGTTGCTAAGCCCGTTTACCTTCGGAACCGTAGCCTCAATAATCGTCTTCGCACTTAGCTTTTTTATCTCCTTCTCCTTCTCCATTTGTGCGGCCTTCGCCCTCCGCTCGGACATCCGTTTCCTTTCCTTCGGTTTTGGTAAAGGCTTTACGGGGCTCGCTGTCTCATACGGATTTGCAATGTCAGGCTTCGGTGGAGGTGTGACTTTCTCGATCATCTCTTCCAGCAAACTCGCTGCACGCGTGCGAGTATGTACACCGTTTGCATAAGTAGGAGAGGCCCGCATACGAGACGGAGGCGATTCAGAAGATCCGGACGACGCTCCATTAACAACTTTCTGCATTGAAGAAGGGACAGCAGGTGTGCTAAGCGGTCGAACAATACTTGGAGGCGGCAGTTTATTAATATCAGCAAGCCTGGAAGGTGTCGATGGACCTGCCCCTGCACTTCCCGATCCAAAGGATGGAGCGGATTGTGAGGTAGACATCCCCGATGGACTTGGAAAATCTCTATCTTCGTGTAGCCTACGGCGCTTCGAATTGTCAGTTTTGTGAGTAGCCAGCGTTGGTCGAGACTGTGCTCGTGGAACCCGCGCTTTGCCTGCACCATGCCAGTGAAGCGAACCATTCGGATCCTTTTTCAGCATTCTATTTTTGGCGGATGAGGTATTGTTTGTCAAAGGAGGAAGAGATGATGATCCAGAAAAAACATTCCGTTTAGAGGATGGTGGAACTGGTGAAGGTGACGTGAGGTCATTATCAGGAGAACGATTTGGTGTGCCTGAGAAATGAAACTGTTCAGGCTCGAGTGTCTCTGCAAATGAATTTGTTCAAAATCACACTATGAACACAGAACCTATCCACTTACTTTCTTTACGTCTATCTATAAATGCGTTCATACCCAGAACTTCGAGGGGGTTCATACAGGTCTGCTCGTTATACTTCTGCTGGATCCATCGCATCACAGTCGCGTCATCCACAGTAGCATAAGGGTCACAATTAGGTGCCATAGGAGGATGCCGAGATCCTGATGCAGTCGGCTGGCTCGCAGAAGATGTCGGAGTCTGTGCAGCATCGTCCAGAGGTTCGTTGTTTGCAGGCTCAACATTCTCAGCCAAGCCCTCATTCAACAAGGTTGCCTGCTGGAGAAGGCTTCAGTACTATAAAATGCCCAAGGATACGGTCACATACCTCCGGCATAGCGTCTTTGTTGACGCGCTCATCTTGCTGAGTTCGTGAAGACCGGCCAAGACCCGCAATGAACTTGAAAATTCCCCAGATCTGTCAGCCCTATCAGCTCTGGCGCCGAGCGACAGGTAAGAGTGAAACTGCAACTCACGTTGTTTGTCTCTTTAGGACTAGCCCGAGCATACGGAGCACGGTTTGCACAACGAAGGTACTGCCGACTCTCAGTTCTACCGGGTGCCATTGACTTGTGTAAAGATGATGGTAATGCAGATGGTAGTAGAGGTAAGAGTAAGAAGGAGAACAAGGCCACACGCAGAATTTATGGACGCAGTTCGAGCCACGGCCACGATGCTGGCCTCTCTAGTACAAAAGAACGGGTTGAGGTGCACCGTGCACACAGGAGGCGTGGGAATGTAGTCTGCCGGCCCTAATTCGTTCGGCTTGTCCAGCTCGACGTTGAACGCGACAACAGCGGACAAGCATGCCTCAGAAAGTCGTAACTACTCCCTATCCGCTCATAGACAGCGACCCGCATGCTTTCCGTGTTATACGCTACTTTCGTCCATCTGACTATGCAACCGTAGCAGCTGGCACTGCAGCCTTTCCTGCAGCACTTTACTTTTGGGGTGGGCCTCCCGTATTTCTTGCGCAAAATTCGGCACTCAGCTAATGTAAATATCAGACATGGCAGACCCCTCTAATTTTCGTCTGAGAACTAGTCTACGTTTCGGCGGCTTATTGGGCTTCATCGGCGGATTTATGCTCGCCTACCAGCGGTCAAGCTGTGCGTAAACTTAGCCGTATGCTAAGAGCGTGTACAGTGTTTCTAATTCTCTACGTGTCTAGTCCGTTTCTGGGGCTGGTCTGAGAACAGACGGGAAGAGGAGATGGACCTTGCAGAGCTCACACAGCGTGCAAAGGACGGCAAGTCATTGTATGGAGAATCTAACCAACCGCTATGGGTGCAAGGTGCTGCACACAGCAACTCTGCGTTCTCTCAACTAAAATTCCGTGAGTATTATCTATGTTGTCTCTCTGAAGAAGCTTACTGAAATAAAATAAAACAACGTTTCGCAGACGCATTCCCATGGTAAGCTTTTTTGCGGATGCGTTACCGTGTAGGATTTTATGTATCTCCAACAGGTTTAATCTTGTAAATCACCCTCATCACGGTACAGACCCAGCAAAGTACGGTGTGGATATGGAAGAGAAAAGCGAGAAATAATTGATTGTCGTGTAGTGCACGCGCCTACCCTAATGCACTCCTTCTCTTTTCTGTTTTTAACCACTGACGAAAGTTTCGTCTCATTGTGAGCCTCAGTCTGCGAATCTGCTTCATTCGGTGGGCATCACAAAGAAAGACACATTCTGCAAACGACGTAGTTAGCGTCTGCTACTGGTTCTGTATTACCTGCGATTTCGCTTTGTGTTTAGTCCTGCTCTTGTTTCTACTCTGCGTTGCTGCTGGTTTGGCTTTGACCTCTGGCTTTTCAGAAGAGTCTAAGCTACATAGACTATCCAGCATTCTCGTGATCATTGCTGCATCCCATCGGGCCTCCCTTTGACGGCACAGGAACGCTTCTCTCTCGCGTTTTATGGCTTCTCTCCTCGCCGCTGCACGTTCCTGGTAACGCACCTCGGCCTGGTCTGCCCATACTTGTCTCTCTTGAGCTCGCCTAGCGCTTGCTTCGTCTGTAAACCCTTGCCATCTATGCTCCGGGCTGGGAAGAACTCCATGATGTCTATCGTACTCCTACGTCCCGAAGATCGCGTGCAGCCGCATATCGATAAATGAGTGAATGGGTGGCCCCGTGAGCATGTCGTGCGTTTGAAACGGCCGATTGCAATTTGTGAAGAAAGGGGGCAAAATTATGAACATTCATAATCGACGTGTTGACTCTTGTCAACATACCTTGCGCCTGTGTGGATCATTTAACACTTCAAAGGCTTCATGGACCTGCGATGATGATGATTACATTCAGGCGATCTCTTGGTCTTCACAGCATGAAGGATGCACGCACACAGTGAAACTTCCGTTCCGCTTCCTCTTTCTGCTTTGTAGTGCGTGTGGGATCGAGCCTGTCTGGGTGCGTTTTAAGCGCACGCTGCCTATAACCTCTGCGTACTACACGCAGAGGCACGGTCATATGTGAGCCGTCATATGTGAGCCGTATCTGCCAAGATACTTCAGCGTAGATTTATGATACTCGCCTTCCTCTGCGGACACGCCCTTGGCGATCCCGAGCACATCGTACAGATCTTCATCAAGGTTTTGCTCAAGGCTCGTGGTGGTAGACATGCCTGGTTGCCAACGCGTTTTATGACTCTTCTGTACTTGTCTACGAGATAGGCATTTCGTGGCGGCGCCGCGATTCTCGAAGGACGGGAATATTAATAGCTGTAATTATGCATTGTCCTTTTGTGTCTACTCCTATCAATTTCAATAGTTCAAGACGAGTTCAATTCTTGATCATTGTTCCATAGGCATGTATACCACGTGTCATAAATAAAACTTGTGTCCTTCAGATGCATAACGGTGATAAAATAGTGGTCAGAAACTAACTAAAGATGCTATAGATTAGAGGCGGGAAGGCATAGCATATTTAAAAAAGGATAAATCCGTGAGATCATTCCGCTACTACGAAGTCTGACTCCAAAGAACACATTTTAGGTACACTTCGACTAGCAAAGCGTAGATAATGGTCTACTAGTAGTAGAAACTCACGAAGGACTACCACTCCTCTCCTACAGCTGGCGCTATATAATTGTATATCTCTACTGTGCCACACTTCGCACATTGCCTCTAGGTTCAAGTCAGGAAATCGGAAGGAGGCCAAACGGATCCCAGCCGCTCAGGCGCCAGTGACAAGCTAGAGATGCGGTAATGTATTCAGGAAAAGTGAGCTTTACGGTAGCGCTGAAGTCGATGTTGCGCTTGCCAGTGGAAACCTCGTCGAAGGGCTTTGCTTGTGAAGAACGCAGTAAGCTCCGCATTGAAGAGTGAAACGTAGCAAAATTACTGACAGTCCACGATTTAAAGAAAGCCGCCGCCAAAGGTCATAATTGTGATAGTCGTTTCCATCTTCGACAGGTGCATCTACTTAGGGACGCAAAAAGATGCTGAAACATCCTTGAGCTTGCCCAGCTGTCCGCTTTTCAGTCACTTCTTTGACGCGGACCATCGTTGGGTGAGAACTACAATAGTGCCAATATGATTCGTCAATTCAGGATATTGCACAAGGTCTTTGTGATGCAACCCACCGAGAGTGACCCTCGAGAAGAATTAATACTTTCTGTTGTGTATAACAGAAGAGAAGCTTCCTCTCTTCCTCTGTGTTTGTGGCTTCTTCAGGAGTACATGCTTACCAGCCTTCAGCGCGTTTAAAATCCACTCATAGTGCAAGCCTCTCAGCTACTAAAATTCGCAGTCAGTAAATCATGATAAAATTGTTATAATTTACAGATAGAGTCGAATTGACCTTAGGAGCCGTTGTTACTAGACTAGGCTTCAGGAATATTATATTATGTTCTTTAGCAAAAGCTTCGCTCCTTTTCTTATCTCTCGCAGCCATAGCGTAGATAGTAAATTCGGATTAACTCTTTGTCGGTCTTACAACCGCATCGGGTGCGATCTTGGCGGCACCCAGAATCCAACATCGAAGAGCTCCTTCCTTGACCTTAGCTTCGGGAGGGTTTTTTGACTGGTTTTAAAAAGGAGGAATGAGCTTCGCAGCCTGAGAGTCCCTGTCCTTGCAGGAAGCCAACTCATACATAGCGACTCAGGGGAAAGATGCATTGAAGAAAAAAATCAAACAAATATTAATCCATTGGATCACTCCGCAAAACTAAGCTTTCATTGAATTTTCATTCATGATGGCCATCAAAGTCCGACATTACATAATGGAGCAATTAGGGTGTCGCACGCTTGCCGCAGCGTTGCTCTCAACATTCACATTCACAAAAATGGCTGATGATTATGGTGAGTACTGTCCNTTTTTTTCTTTTCCTTCCGCCCGAAACGTTGCACAGATCACATCAGACGTTGCTGCCGCAGTATGGTCACTGCCTTTTGCAAATTTAGCGCTTTTCCCATTTCTTTTCTGCATTCTCGCTCTGTACAAAGACGATGAAGCTCATGGTGCACATTCTCTTCNTTTTTTCCACTTTGCACCATGTCGGTTTCCTATCCTTCCATCTAGCTAGCTAGCTGAAGTCTCATGCCGTCCGACTGCACGTGTCTCCGAATGACGGCGACGCCCTACAGCCTTTTTTGATACTATTGCAGCTGCAGCACCTCGTTTCGCAGGGATCAAAAATGGGCGAGCTCTTACTCATGTTCTTTTGCAGACCGGAGCTACAGAGACCGCGACGATCGTTATCGTTCATCTCGCTACGATGAACGAGACAGAGGAGGCGGCGGCGGAGGCGACCGATACAGCTCCAGGAGGGGG
>SGPK01000380.1:0-24920 GCA_004802695.1 Phellinidium pouzarii
CTACCTGAAGCACAAGGATTTAATGCAATATTAGTAGTTTGCGATCGGTTCTCTAAACAAATCCATGTGATAAACACTCGAGACGAGACATCTGCTCTGGGGTTGGCCACCTTGTTCAGAGACAATGTGTGGAAACTCCATGGACTACCTTTGTCGGTTATCTCAGACCGAGGACCTCAGTTTGCATCGGCATTTACTAAGGAATTGAATAAGCTGCTGGGAATAAAAACCAGCTTGTCAACAGCTTTTCACCCTCAAACTGATGGTCAGACGGAAAGAATTAATCAGGAAATTGAGCAATATTTACGATTATTCATTGATTACCGGCAAGAGAATTGGCCTTCTTGGACACCAATGGCAGAATTTGCATATAACAATAAAATCCAATCTGCAACCAAGAATTCGCCATTCTTTGTAGTGTATGGAAGGAACCCAAGGATGGGATTTGAGCCAATATGAAGGTCAAGGGTAGAATCAGCAGAGGACTTTGTACTTTGAATGAAAAGGGTGCATGAGGAAACAAATGCAGCACTTGAAAAGGCAAGGGAAGAAATGAAAAAATATGCAGACAGAATCAGAGGAGAAGCACCCAAATACAAAGTAGGCAATAAGGTCTGGTTAGAAACTAGTAATCTAAAGATTGACTGTCCCACCCAGAAACTTGCTGAAAAGCATATTGGACCTTACCCCATCACCCGTATCATCTCACCTAATGCCATTCAATTGCACTTGCCCCCATCAATTAAAATACATCCAGTAGTCAATGTCTCTCGTGTTTGACCTCATGTTGAAAGCTCAATCCCTGGACAAAGGGCTGAACCAACCCCACCTGTTCAGGTTGGTGAAGAGGAAGAATGGGAAGTAGAGGAAATACTGGACTCACGTATCTACCAAGGGAAACTACAGTTTTTGGTAAAATGGAAGGGATACACTGATGAAAGTAACACCTGGGAAGTGGAAAAGAATTGTGCCAATTCACCAGAACTGGTTAAAAAATTCTACAAGTCCCACCCAGCGGCACCCAGGAGAATACGTGCTTTAGACTTTCATTCCCTAACCTTTAAACCCTACCAAAACTTCACTGAGTCATCATCAGTCATTGGTAATTGCCTGGAAGTCGATTCCTAAGGAGGGGGTAGTGTTATGATATAGATGTTTTTTCATTTAATTTCATTCTTATGGAACTCTTACATAATCATTACATAATCATAGGATTAGTCATTGCTTAGGTAGTTATTAGTCAGCAGTGTGCATTATGTAATCATTACTAAGCAGAAGGTTCTAGAAGGGATCACACCATATTGCATTGTTATGGCACCATCATTCCTCATCACTCTGGTTGGTAGGATAGCTATAGATTAGACCAGCCCTAAAGTAGCACTGCTTGGTCTGTGTGCCAAGTACATTCATGTATAAATACCTAGCAATACAACCCTAGAGACCTCAGTTGAGTTCTCTCAGGATATTTGCTATTCACAGTGTGACCCCTCCTAAGTCATCTTAAGCTCTACCCTTGTTGTCTTTTACTTGTTAGAACCTGTGCGCCTTTGTGGTGTGTAGTGTTGCCCTAACAGGAGTGATGTGACAAGATAAGGTAAGGAAAATGTAACACATAGAGGGAATAGCTGGGAACAGACAGGAAGGTTCTAGAAAAGCATCATTCCCTAAAGAGGTAATAGAAGTACAGAAGGAGGCAGGACGACTAGGACATAAGAAAGGTTGACCAAGGAAGGAAGAGACCTATAGTGTGCAGCAGCCACAGCAGTAAAGCACAGTAAGTGCACAGCAACCAAACAGCCATTAGCAGTAAAGATACACTGTGCAGCAGAACAGGTGATGGTCGCCTCTGGACACATGATACCAGGATAACCACAATAGGAAAAGACCTGTAGTGCACAGCAACCAAAATGCAGCAATGCACAGTAACTGCAGCCTAGATAGCCATAATGTTAGGGCAACACTACACACTATAAAAGTGCACAGGTTCTAACAAGCAAAAGACAACAAGAGGAAGGGTCAAGATGACTAAAGAGTAATCACACAGTGAATAGTGGATATCCTGAGAGAACTCAACTGAGGTCTCTAGGTCTGTATTGCCAGGTATTTATACACAAACATTCTTGGCGCATGGACCAAGCAGTGCTACTTTAGGGGTGGTCTATTCTATAGCTATCCTACTAACTGGAGCGATGAGGAATGATGATGTAATCGCTTCTAGAACCTTCCGCTTAGTTAATGATTACCTAATGATTACCCAATGATTACCTAATAGCCCTACTGACTAATGATTACCTAAGCAATGACTAATCCTCTTATTATATAATGATTATGTAAGAGTGTCATGAAAGCGAAATTAAAATGAAAAAATGTCTATATCATAACAGGCAGGTCATTCACTCCAAAAACATGATATAGTGGACACCTAAATTCATGCCTCTCATGCAGAATGTCCACACAGATGTAAACAAAGCACTTTCCTCCCATGGGGGGGGGGNAAGGGAAAGGGAAACAAAAGCAGAAACAATTTGTCAGAAAGGAATTATTGCTTTAAGTAAGCAACCAATAATATCAAAGAACCCAACAACTAAAATGACCGAAAGACAGTTCAACAGTGATTACAATCCACAGGAGATCATATGAAGACATGAACGGGAACATCAGCACATTGCCCCCATATTCCATGAAGACATAATGTGCGACCAATGCAAACACATTGTTAGGACTGCACTATTGCTGTGGTAATAGTGTAGAACAAGTGATAGATGATAGAGTGAACCTGACTAGCTTGGTAGTTTTTAGAGGGGTTCACCCTTGAGTGTATTTGTTATGGTGATGAAAGTTTATTGAATTAAATTGAGGTCTTAGGAGCACTACCTTGCCTCCTTTTATACTGTACAGAGGCGACTGTCACCTGCTCTGCTGCACAGTGTGTCTTTACTACTAATGGCTATCTGAACTGTGGTTGCTGTGCACTTACTGTGCTTTACTGCTTTACTGCTGCACACTACTGCAGCTGCTGTGCACTACTGTGCTTTACTACTGTGGCTGCAGTTCTATACAGGTCTCTTCCTATTGTGGTCAACCTTTCCTTGTGTTCTAGCACATTCTACCTCCTTCTGTACTTCTATTACCTCATTAGGGAATAGTGGCTTGCTAGAACGTTCCTGTCTGTTTGCAGCTATTCCCCCTATGTCTGCATATTGTTACAACTTCCTTACCTTATCCCATCACATCACTCTGCTTATCTATCCATCTCATCTCATCACTCTGCTTACTTCAACAGTAGCCCCTGTATCACATGATCACTTGTTCCACCAAGTTCCATACCCTTCTATGCTGACTGATGCTCATCCTTCGCTCAGTCATCCTTTCCATCACTTTCCATCCCTTTCTACCCCTATGTACCAGTAGTATATAAGGCATGTACTCAGAGCCCTAAAGCCCTAAGCTTGAGCTCTTTGTTCTCATAGCCAAACACCTTGTCACCTAGCCCACCAGTGTGCTCATTGAGCCTCATCAGTACCAGTTGATCCTCTCAGGCCTTAACTCGGCTCTCTGCTTACTTGCCACTTTGTTCTTACTCGTCACCTCGTCACAGTTATAGCCTTTGGCTTAACACTAGCTCAAGCTTACCTATCTGCCAACATTTTTACGTCTAGGCAAACCAACTCACCACGGCCCAATTACCAGCACCAACTACCAGACCAACTCGACGTTCCACTTGGAACCACCAGTACAAAGTCTTTGAAGACATGACCAGGGGAGAAACTTGATACTACTCCTGGGAACAGACACAACCAAATCAACCCCCCCNACTGGTTCTACCTCACCAATGACCCAGAAGATGCTGCAATCCACTTTGAGATAGCCATCCCCAACTACCATGAAATTTTTGAAGAAACTCGTACACCTAACCCATCTCCCATCCAACTGACCATTGAACTCCCCACCCCACCAATTTCCAACACCCAGCAAACTCAATCTACTCCCTTCCTAAATGTCCCATCCCCTAGCACCACACCATCCCATATCCCTCTTTCCCCTCAACCAGCACCTACTTCACTAGCCAACATGTCCACCCCGACCCCCACAGGAGAGGCCCACCTCAGTAAACCCAACAACTTTGATGGTGACAAAAGCTATGCCTGCCGCTTCCTATCCAGTTGTCAGGCCTACCTCTCACTCAACAAGTGGATCTACAACATGGACAAAAGCAAAATCATCTTCGTCCTCTCCTTTATGCAAGAGAAAGCTGCAGGAGACTGGGCCACCAACTGCACCACTGTTGCCCTTGCCCCAAACCCCACTACCAACACACCTACTGGTTTTGGTACTTGGGTCGACTTCCTCAATGATTTCAGGAACACATTCATCACTACTGATGACAGTGCTGATGCCAGATGCCAACTCCTGAATATCAAGCAGATGGGCACAGCTGACGACTACAATACTCAGTTCAGATCCCTGGTCACCCGCTCCAATATATCAGACAAAAATGCGCTATCCAAAATGTACCAGCAAGGTCTCACCTGTGGCCTCATACAACACATCTATGCTAGAGACAAA
The DNA here is from genome assembly GCA_004802695.1 of Phellinidium pouzarii. NCBI lineage: Eukaryota > Fungi > Basidiomycota > Agaricomycetes > Hymenochaetales > Hymenochaetaceae > Phellinidium > Phellinidium pouzarii. Next base: position 4,567 of record SGPK01000380.1, read on the forward strand.
CTTCCTGACACCATGGAGGAATGGTACCAAGCAGCATCTCGGGCAGACAATCTTTACTGCCGACTCCAGGCCCTCAATACCACCAGCACCACCACAATGTCCTCCACACCACGTTCTACCTGCTTCAAAAACCTTTTTTCCACCACCACTTCCTCTTCCCCCACACCTACCAACTCACCCAATCGCCCCAAGAAGCTGACACCAGAAGAACGTGAGAAATGCATGAAGGAAGGATGTTGCCTAGCCTGTCAAGAAGTCAGACATAATGCTCGGGACTGCACCAAATATAAAGCCTGCACACCAACCACCATTCGCCAAGTTGCTCCTGATCCAGTACCTACAACTCCAGCACCCGTGGCAGCTGAACCAGCAAAACCCACCTCAAAGGCTGAAATCATCACCTACATCCGCTCCCTGCTGCAGAATGCAGGTGATAATGTTGCAGAAGAAGTCCTGATGGAACTAGACAATATGGATTTTTGAAACGGAGGATCAGAAAGGCACTGAGCCCTCCCATTACCATATCACCTGTACTTGTATCTGATTCGTCGAAACCTACAATGCGAATTCCTGTTCAAGTTAAAGTTTATGGTCAAACTGTCTTAAGCAATGCCCTCATCGACTCCGGAGCAGAAGGCAAATTCATTGACTCCAAATTTGTCACTAAACATCGCATCCCTGTTCGAAAACTCGTCAAACCCATCCCAGTCCACAATGTCGATGGTACTCCCAACCAAAATGGCACCATCACACACTACACACTCCACCCCCTATTATTCGGAAACAAGCTCACCATGGCATTCCTCCTGGTCACTTCACTCGGAAAGGAAGACATCATCTGGGTCTACCTTGGCTTAAACAGYGCAACCCCTTAATCAATTGGAAAGAAGGTACAATTTCTATTAGGCGAACCACTACAGCAACCTCCTTGGCCCAGCGCACCACCAAAACCATTAAACCACTCAAGGATTCAATACCGGCCCATTACCACAACTTCATCCACCTATTCGAAAAGAAGGCAGTGGAACGATTCCCCATTGAACGACCATATGACCATGCCATTGATCTCAAACCTGACTTTGTACCTCGTGACTGCAAACTCTACTCCATGACACCAAAGGAAGAACTTGCTCTAGACGAATTCCTCACCGAAAATCTACGCAAAGGATACATTCGCCCATCCAAATCACCCATGGCATCCCCTTTCTTCTTCATTGGTAAAAAAGACAACACTCTTCGACCTTGCCAGGACTACCGTGCACTCAATGAAGGAACCATCAAAAATGCATACCCTCTCCCCCTCATTGGCGATCTCATGGACAAGCTTAGAGGGGCCAAGCACTTCACCAAGTTGGACCTACGATCAGGATACAACAACATCCGCATCAAAGAAGGGGATCAATATAAAGCTGCATTCAAAACTATCCGTGGTCTTTTTGAACCCACCGTCATGTTCTTCGGCCTATGCAACTCCCCAGCCACCTTCCAAATGTTCATGAACGACATCTTTCGTATCATCATCACTGAAGAAGCCATCCTTATCTACATGGACGACATCCTCATTTTCTCAGATAACCTGGAAGACCTCCGTCGCAAAACCAATCGTGTCCTCAAAATTCTACAAGACAACGATTTGTTCCTAAAACCGGAGAAATGCGTATTTGAAGTTCAAGAAGTTGAATTCTTAGGCATGATCATACGCCCTGATAACATTCACATGGACCCCGTCAAACTTGCTGGTATTCAGCAATGGCCTGAACCTCATACTGTCAAACAACTCCGTAGCTTCCTGGGTTTTTGCAACTTCTATCGCCGCTTCATCCCCAATTACTCCAGCATCGCCTATCCCCTTAATGAACTCACTCGCACCAACGAACCCTGGAAATGGAACGAACTTCGTACCAACGCATTCATCACCCTCAAAAACCTCTTCTCCTCACAACCGGCCCTGCTCATCCCCGACAAAACTAAACCATTCATCCTTGAAACCGATGCATCCAAGGTTGCCTCAGGAGCCGTCCTGTACCAAGCAAATTCCAATGGCGACCTCCAACCATGTGGATTCATATCCGAAGCATTTGGACCTGCACAACAATGATATGAAGTATACGACCGAGAACTACTTGGCATTATCCGAGGCCTTACTGCATGGCGACACTACCTCTTAGGTGCTCCCCATACCACGATCATCTGGTGTGACCACAAGAACCTATCCTACTTCCGAGCAGCCCGCCGCCTCACCCCTCGCCAATCCCGCTGGAACCTCTTCTTATCCCAATTTGACATCTCCATTACCCATAAACCCGGCAAAGACATCCCTGGTGCCGACTCCCTATCTCGACGACCTGACTATGGCACAGAACCAGATGAAGAACGAACTCTCCTCCCCAACACCCTATTCATTGGCAGAATTGATGTTGACCTACACAACCGCATCAAGGAATCCCAAGCCACTGATCAACTCGCCAACACCATCCTTCGTGCTAAAACCCTCAATATCCCCTCCCCTTTCAAATTCTCCCTTGATGACTGGACCACAGACTCTGACCTTCTCCTCTTTCGCAAACGCATTTACATTCCCGACAATAAAGACCTTAAACAACAAATCCTTCACCTTTTCCATGATCTCCCTTCCTTCGGCCACCCAGGCATATTCAAAACCACTTCCCTTATTTGTCAACACTATTGGTGGCCTGGCCTTACTATTTTTGTNAAAAAACTTTATCAATGGCTGCGCCGCCTGCCAACAAATGAAAATTAATACCCACCCCACTACTCCCCCTCTCACCCCTATACCCGCCGATCCCTCCGCCTTACCTTTCCAATCTGTTTCCATTGACTTCATCACCGATTTACCTTTGTCCAACTCTTTTGACTCCCTTATGGTCATTGTAGACCACAACTCATCCAAAGGCATCGTCTTATGCCCCTGCAACAAAACCATTGACGCCCTTGGCACTGCACTCCTCTACCATCAAAATGTCTACCGCCGCTTTGGACTCCCCAAACGCATCATCTCCGACCGAGGCCCTCAATTTGCATCACACGTGTTCCAAACCCTCTGCTCTCGCCTAGGCATCAAATCCAAACTCTCCACCGCCTATCACCCACAAACTGATGGACAAATGGAACGAGCCAACCAAGAAATCGAGGCTTATCTGCGCATTTATTGCGGTACTGCACCAAATACTTGGGCCGAATCCATCCCTGATCTCGAATTTTCTCACAACCTCCAAACCCACTCCATCACTAAAACCTCCCCATTCAATATCATCCTCGGCTATAACCCTATCCCCATTCCACCTGCCATTGAACCCACAAACCTTCCGTCCCTATCCGAACGACTCCGCCTTCTCTCCACTATCCGAAAAGAAGCACTAGCTGCACACGACCTTGCCCGACTCCACATGGCTCGCCACACTTCTCGCAACTTACCCCATTCAAACTAGACGACAAAGTCTGGCTAGAAGCCACCCATCTTCATTTCCCCAATCGATCCCGCAAACTATCCCCTAAACGGGAAGGACCATTCACCATCAAACAAGTTCTTTCCCCTCTCAACTACTGCCTTACCCTCCCAAAAGCTTGGCGAATTCATCCAGTCTTCCATGCTTCCCTTCTTACCCCATTTGCTGAAACCGACTCTCATGGCCCATCATTCACTCAACCGCCGCCAGACCTTATCAATGGCCACGAAGAATTCGAAATTGAAGCCATCGTCTCCCACAGTGGGAATGGAAAGCGGCGCAAATATCTCATCAAATGGAAAGGCTACCCGTCATCGGCAAATGAATGGCTCAAAGAAGCTGACTTCGAAAATGCCCCTGAAATCCTCAACGACTATAAAACCCTGCACTTCCTCTAATCATTCCCTCACTCCCTCACATTCCAAACCACAAAAACCCACATCCCCTCTTCCTTACTACACTATGCCTTCCCAACGCTCCAGCCCTCGCATTCCCCACTCCTACTCCCCCTACCCTCATCATCACTCGGCCAATATCAACCACCTACGTGACATACTCAATGACCCTGACCTATGCCCTGCCATCGACAACCTCATTGACCAACCCGAAAACCAGGCCATCCAAATACCCCTGTACATCCACGATACCTTACTGTTCAACATCCATGCACTCTGTCAACAAAGGCGAATCCTCACAAATATCATTGATACTCACTCTGCCAGCCTCTGGGCTTTCCGTTCAATGATGGCCCAAAATCATCGATCAGAACATCTCCACAATGACCAAAGCCAATTCTTCCTCAATGCGGCACTATGCCATGGAGCAGCTGACGTTCTTTCTCAATTCTTCGAGGACGTCCCCACTGACATCAGCTTGGACAGCTCTCCTCCTCCTATTGCTATCCCCAACCCGGAGACACATCCATCTGGTTCACCAGAAAATCCAATCTCCATTGTTGACAACTCAGAGGACCAATTCATTGAAGTATCGGAGACCGCCATCCAAACTTCTCCCACTTCGTCACAATCATCCAACCATGAACATGGATCTGCCGATCGGGATACTCAGGTACTTCCCTTTGGACAACACACCATTTGGATCTCCCCAAGGCCAGTGATATGCATCCTTTGTGGGGACATTGGGCACAACCAATTTACCTGCCCCTACCCATCTGACTAAAACATGTCGGAACCTGGTCCGAAATTGACCTAAAACTATACTTGTCTGCAATGACAATAAACTACCAGTGCATTTTCTTACTATCTTTTCATAACGCCCATTATTCCCATCTGTCCTTCCGCACCAGTAAATGGTTGCCCCCCTTTTTCTTTTTCTTTTTCTTTTTCTTTTATTTTGTCTTAACAATTGCGGAGAATTGTTGATCCTTGAAANGGGAGGCAATGTTACAATTTCCTTACCTTATCCCATCACATCACTCTGCTTATCTATCCATCTCATCTCATCACTCCACTTATCTATCCATCTCATCTCATCACTCCACTTACTTCAACAGTAGCCCCTGTATCACCTGATCACCTGTTCCACCAAGTTCCATACCCTTCTATGCTGACTGATGCTCATCCTTCGCTCAGTCATCCTTTCCATCACTTTCCATCCCTTTCTACCCCTATGTACCAGTAGTATATAAGGCATGTACTCAGAGCCCTAAAGCCCTAAGCTTGAGCTCTTCATTCTCATAGCCAAACACCTTGTCACCTAGTCCACCAGTGTGCCTCTCAGCCTCACCAGTACTCAGTCAACCCTCTCAGGCCCTAAGTCAGCCCTCTGCTTACTCATCACTTTGCTCTTACTCATTACCTCGTCACTGTTATAGCCTTTGGCTTAACAGGACGTTCTTCGGCTGATGGTGCATCGAGTAGGAGTTTCTCCATGCCACAAGTTTCAATGGTGTTAGTGATGTGGAATATCCACATCTTCCAGTTCTTAATGCCTTCGAGTGCTTCGACTCCATCAAATATCTTAGTAACTTCTTGTGGTTTAATCGACATAGCATCTGGATGATCGTGAGTTCGAGTTGGCACCACTTCAAAGTAAGTTTCAGTATTATGTGGTAAGTTCTCTTTGTGTGAGTGCATACTTTTGTCACTTGGTGTGTTTATAATATCTTGTAAGTTTCTCCTTAATTCTTTGTATGTGATAGTAATATCTCCGGCAGGAGTAGAAGTCTCAGGAGGAGTTTCAAGTAAAGTCTGAGTAGGAGTAGTTATGCGAGGGGTAGTATGTGGAGTAGTAGGCTGAGTAGTGCCTGTATTTACTGGTGGTTTGGTAGGTAATGGTGCTCCTTGAGTAGAGCTACGAGATCGAGTATGTGCTGCAGGACAGTCTGAATTATCAGATGAATTAGGTAGAGGATGGCGAGGTGGCATATAACGATGAGGATGAAAGTAAGTTCAAGGGAGCCAGGGCTCATAACCTCTTAAGCAGACAAGTTGTGAGTAGTAGCAAAAGCTATAGATTATGGGCCAGAGGCCCCAGTCTTATATACTGTACAGAATGTATAGTATTCCATAGATAGTAAGTGAGCATATGGTGCATATAGTCATGTGAGTAAACAAGTTGTAAACATATGTGGGAAAGTAATATCTTAATACACCCAGACGATTGGCCGTTGTGGGTCAACCTCAACCTCAGCCTAGACTTATAAAGGGCTTTTCTCCTTTTTCAGAATTTCTTGTTGCAGTCACAGTTATCCTATCTTGTATCGCTTCTATAGAGCCGATACCTAATCAGATCCACGATCGCCCACAAATTGATATCAATGTGTTGATAGCTAGGCATGATGATGGCGCTCATGTCGATGTCGAAGGTTTTAAACCAGCCCTTTCCCCTCTCTCTCTGACCACCTACTATCAGTGATCCGGAGTTTCCTGGACTTGCGATTCCTGGAATAACATTGGCATCACGATCGGTGCCTGCGAACGAAGGAGGCCGGTGCTAGAGAGCAGGTGCCTGAGAAGGAGCACGAGCGTTGTTAGAATGGAATTTAACAAAATCGACGAAGACGATGATAATGTGTACTAGTATGCCTTAAAGGTTGATGACTCGATGCAATGCCCTTGGCAGGATCGTAAATTTCCGTAGACTTAAACCATTCTCTTTCCAACAAAAACTAGATTGTAGTCTACCTTCTTGTCTATCATGTTCTAAAACCATACCAGATCAACAAAAATTGGAAGTGATAAACCCTGCATACATACAGTGCCATTTTTTTTAATCTTCTCAACCGCAAATATTCTGCCTGCACCAACGGAATCAGATCGTAGCTTACCTTATTCCATGTGGTCTGTCTTAAAGCTTTGTGGTTTCTAGTTTGCTGCTGCCTCTCAAAAGAATGAGAATCCTATGTTCATAATAGTACCGAGCCTGCTGAACAATTGTTTAGAACTGTCAGTCCACTGCATGTAACAGGTACTGATAATTTCAAGTCAGAATATTCGTTAAGGCGTGCGTGAGTGTTATTCCTACATCTTTACGAATCCAAATGCAATGTGCGGCAAGTCTTAAGTCGGCCATGGCTCTTCGAGAAGTTCAGAAGCTTGATACAAGATATAATAAGAGTAGTGGGTGTCGCAGGATCGACATTTCTCAACTTGAACTTCAATACCTGGATCATCTCTCGATATATACTCGAGTTCAACGTATCTCGTCTTGTGACCCAACCTCAGCCCTACAATAAAACTTCAAATTCTTGAATTCCAATCAAGATAATGTCTCCACCTTGCGTTGGGGTTAAAGTTGGCGTGAACAGAAGAGAGGTCATACCGGAGGTAAAGAGCTAACGAATGTAAATTATTCAAAAAAAAAAAAACAATCGTAAAGGTACTTTCTAGTTTCATGCCAGTGTTCAGCTCCAGAATTGTAAGTGAACTTCGGCTTTCCGTCGAACGACCTCATCGAGTATTTCTGCATCCAATCCGTGTTGATCACATCCTTAACGAGTTTCGTACTAAGCAACTCGTACCCATGCAATCTACGCCACACAAGTATATTCACTCCCGTTCCACCAGCTCCTTTGTGGGTATCGACAGTGAACACGCAATGACGTCCCGTCATCCGATACACCAGTGATTGTGTCCGGTGCATTCCCATGCTCAACCCAGTCGACGAGCGAAAGGAGCACATTATCTGCTTTATGGACCAACAATTTCTCCTCAGGAATATCAGTATCTCCTTTCTTCCACGCATGCTGTCCGAAGTTCACTGCGCCGGTCCCTCCGAAGCAGTGACCCATGCCGGGGACAAGAAACAGGCGGAAGAACGCGTCCAACGACGCCGCATTGAGGCCGAGCGTGCGCGAAACGCGATTGTACAGCGCTTTAGAGTTTCCGGAGGATATAATCTGAAAAGAGGATTAAGAGAATCAGTAAGCATTCTACGAACAGTAGTCGTTGTGCAAGAGAAGTGAGTATCAACAAGAAGAGGTTTTATGAAGGACTACGTGACAAAAAGGACAAGCCGCACCTCATCGTTTCGTCCATGGTAGCTAATGATTTTCCCTCCGCGGGCGCGGAAGGCAGAGAAATCCCCGCTGGAAGTGGATATCTGCCCTGGGTCTATCTCATCGGAAAGAGCTATATCTGCAAGTCCAAATGTACTATAGTTGAAGTTTGGATCATTGCGTATGGAGTACTTCATCCAGTGCTGCATAAATGTTTTCACACGAAATGCCAATTTAAGTATTGGAAATTTGACGATATTTAGTGTTTTACGCACATCAGAATACAAGAACGGGGATCCGTGAAAGTGTATATTCGAGACTGCTCCAGGATCAAAGCGCGGGAAGAGAAGTTCGTCATTGATTATATATAATGGTGAGTAGATTTTCCGCAAAGCGTTTACCTGTGGTATCGTCAGGCAATTCGACGTGCTTCCTCCAACACATTGAATCTCCTCTGGCCTGAAATCGCATGCATCGGGCTCCGTGATGATCCCGTCTACGACGCCATCGATTGCATCACACTGTTTGAGTATCTCCTTCGTCACGACGTCCCACAACGCCTCCGAGATGAAGCTATCGCTGGACTCTGGGTTCGCGCGCCGATGTGCAGTGTAAGCATTCCGGACCAGCCAAGGAGGCGGTTGAAGTCTATAGCCGGAGCGCCTGCGAGAATGCCATCGAAATCACTAGGGTTATGCATCGCAGAATACACGCCCTGGCGCCCGCCAGTCGAACATCCGAAGTAATACGCGTGGTGCGGCACGCGCCCGTAGTGGGCTGCCGTGAGCCGCTTGCCAACGACAGCTTCAATGTGCACTGAGCGAGTGGTGAAATCAGCAAGAACTTGCGAGTTGTTTGCGAAAGGTAATCCTGTATTTCCATCGTGACCATTGTTGGTCCCAATGGTGGCGAATCCCATTGAGGAGCCATAGCCAAGGTTATCATAGTCAATACCTGTGGCAGGCATAATGTCACAATTATTCTTCTCAGGCGTTCGGATGGTACTCACATCCACCCAGTCCACCATTTCCCAGACCTAAAAACCTTCCATTCCAGTCTGTCGGTAGCCACGCCTCCGCTGTAACCGCAGATATATCGGACGTGTTCACGACCAACTGTACGCGACACAGAGGGACGCCGATGTCCGTAGTAGGCAAGCATAATCCCAGAGTGGTCACTTCAGTCGCATTATTATAATACACCGCACTCAATATTGTTGTATTTAAGGCAGACAAGTCCAAATCATGGTGCAGGCTAGCACAGACAGTAGCTGGGTCGACAAGTAACCGAGTAGGGGCAAACAGAGACAGTGCAGACCCAAGCAACCAGTTGGACGTTGCCTGACGCAGAAGAGAGAATCCTTTGTCTGCAATCTCGTGGAGAGTTTCTTCAGCTCGTCGCATGGCTGGGGGATAAGATGGTACAACGACAACGAGATATGCCCCTCTATTGACTCATTTTACGAGGCACCTTCCTTTTTTTGGGGATAGGCAAACCGGCGGGCCATCGAGCAGCCGACAGGTGGTGCGGCCGATAGGCCTGTGTGCACTCACCCGAAACGTATCAGATGTTTCGTGTCCCGGGCAATAGAGGAAAATGCAAAACGAACGTTCAGCAGAGTCCGCTGCGCGGATCGGATCGATATTTTATTCTTCATGCTCACTGTCTTAGATTACAGTACTATCTATGATAACGGTATGATAACGTAACGTCCCATGTCTTGGCAGTAAAATAGTTGTGGTGATATACTTAACATTGTGCAAAAGTCTTGTGCGCCAGAACATCTCGCTCTTTAGCTTTCGCTTCCGACTCCGCGGCAGGACAGAAAGTATAACCAACCGTACTCAACCTTGTGTCGGACTGCGGAAAGTGTTCGGTCTGTTCAGATCACTAATTCATACTTGTCTTCAGGGGCTTTCAGAGTTGCTCGACACATTGTCTGTCCCCAACGGAAGAGATGAGGGTGTTGAATTTCGCGCTTGCATGCTCGTTACCCCATTCGGAATTCCGTGTTTTTGAGTCGCCTGGACGTTCGGGACTCTCACGCGTTTGTGCGAGTACTTTGTGAGGGAGTACTTCCTCCCCGCACACCCGAATATTTATTTGTCTCGAGTCGGAGGAGATGAGGGTAAATGCAGTAACTTTAAAGTTACTGCACTTTAAGAGCGACAATTCTATTCTGCATGTGGCTGATGACGCGGTTTACCTGTTAAAGTAATCCTCTCCTTTTTAAGTGATTATGTACTTACCTGACTTTTACGATTGGGAGAATGCACCTCCCATTCTCTCCCATTACGATTAATTGTCTTAGGTGGAGGTGCGGTGGAGTCTCATCGCAGTGGAATGGAATATGGAATCAGACAATCTGGCATTCCACTTCTCCATCCACCCTCTTAAGCGGACAAGTTGTGAGTAGTAGCAAAAGCTATAGATTATGGGCCAGAGGCCCCAGTCTTATATACTGTACAGAATGTATAGTATTCTATAGATAGTAAGTGAGCATATGGTGCATATAGTCATGTGAGTAAACAAGTGAAGTCATAGTGTAAACATATGTGGGAAAGTAATATCTTAATACTCCCCTTCAAACCTGAGTTAGTTGCAGTTTACTAATGAAGTGTTTGAGTTTAGTTATAGGTAATGCTTTAGTAAGTAAGTCTGCTTCATTTTCTTCAGTAGGTATCCATTTTATAAGTATAGTTCTTCTTTCAATATGATCTCTGAAAAAGTCTTTGTGTATATCAATGTGTTTAGTTCTTTGTGAATATTTCCGTTCAGGATCAGTTGCCATAGTTACAATTGCTTGATTATCAGTGTAAATAATAGTAGGTGCAAATGAGGCCTGCAGAACTTCGTTTACAAGTCATTTCAGCCATATAGCCTCTTGTGTAGCATAAGCAAGTGCAATTAATTCAGCTTCGGCTATGGCTAGTGAAACTAAGTCTTGTCTTTTACTTGACCATGATATAGTGGCTTGTCCAAGTTTAAATATGTATCCAGATATTGCTTTGTGTCCTTCAGTGGTCATTCCATCTGAATCAGTGAGTCCAGTTAGTTGTTCTTTATCAGTACTGCCTAGTATGAGCCAATAATCTTTAGTATTATTTAAGTATTGAAAACAGTGTTTAGTGGCATCAAAATGTTTAATACCAGGGTTTATTAGGTATCACACGAGTATTCCACAAGTGTATGCTATGTCTGGCCTGGTACAGTCTGCTGCATATCGCAGTGCTCCAACCATATTCATGTAAGGTACCTTTTTCATATAGTTAAGTTCATCATCACTGGTTGGTGCATCATCAGTTGATAATTGTAATCCTGGCTCCATAGGAGTATGTAGTAGTCTGGCTTTTTCTAGTTGGTAACGTTTGACAATAGTGTCTATATAATTCATTTGTTGTAGCATAATAGTCCACTTTGTTCTATCACATTTGATTTCTATGCCTAATAGCCAGTGTATTTCATTTCCATCAGTGTATTTAACTTCTTGTCCTATTTTAGTTTTTAGATTTAGTAATGTAGTATTAGATTTTGCAGCCATAGTTATGTCATCGACATGTACAAATAGTGTAAGTATAGTTTTTCCATTTTCTTTCTTATAAAAGACTGCATTGTCATTTTCTGATCAAGTTAGTCCAATATTTAATAATATACTGGTTAGTTTCTTATACCATCTTCTTCCAGCTTGTTTAAGTCCATATAGTGCTTTCTTTAGTCTTAGTACTTGTCCTGTTTTTAAATCTGGTAAGAAGTGTTTATATCCAGGTGGTGGTCATATGTAAATTTCTTCTCCTTTCTCTAGTTCACCATATAAGTAGGCTGATTTAATATCAATTTGATGTATTTCAAAGTTGTTTGTAGCTGCCCATGATAATATTGTTCTGACTGAGCTTAGTCGTGCTACTGGTGCAAATAAATTGTCTGAGTAAAAGTCTATGCCTTCTTGCTGTGCATATCCTTGCACTACTAGTCATGCTTTGTATTTGTCTATGTCTCCATTGGCTAATCACTTAGTTTTGTATACAAATTTAGTGCCAATAATATTTGCATTTTTAGGTGGATAAACGTATTCCCAAGTTTGTCTTTCTTTTAGTGTATCTATTTCATCTTTCATACTTGTTGCCCAATGAAGTGCATCAGGTCTTTTAATTGTTTCAAAGTATGTAGTAGGGTCTCCAAGTAGTTCATTATTAAATTCATTAAATTCAGTTAAGTAGACTGCTATATTTATTTCGTCTTCATAGCTTAATCCGTGTGACCTTTTAGTAGGTTTAGTTTGTCTTTCGCTTCTTCTTGGTTCAAGTGTATAGTTGTGATTATCATTATTTTGTTGATTATTTTCAGTGGTGTTAAGCCAAAGGCTATAACAGTGACAAGGTGATGAGTAAGAGCAAAGTGGTGAGTAAGCAGAGAGCCGAGTTAAGGCCTGAGAGGATTGACTGGTACTGATGAGGCTCAATGAGCACACTGGTGGGCTAGGTGACAAGGTGTTTGGCTATGAGAACAAAGAGCTCAAGCTTAGGGCTTTAGGGCTCTGAGTACATGCCTTATATACTACTGGTACATAGGGGTAGAAAGGGATGGAATGTGATGGAAAGGATGACTGAGTGAAGGATGAGCATCAGTCAGCATAGAAGGGTATGGAACTTGGTGGAACAAGTGATCAGGTGATACAGGGGCTACTGTTGAAGTAAGCGGAGTGATGAGATGAGATGGATAGATAAGTGGAGTGATGTGATGGGATAAGGTAAGGAAATTGTAACAGAACTCTGCACTCATGGCAAATGGCCAGCCGATAGCACTTATATCTCAGCTATCACTAACACAATACCACCACAGTACAAATATGTACTTGGTCAGCTCAAAATCCACGTGAGGGCTATCAATAACTATCGGCAATCACTAGACCCCGATGCACATCTTTATGTCACGACACCTGATATGTTAATCAATGAGTGTCGGCAAGCATTTGCCAACTGGCAAACTACGAACAAATGACAAAATCCCATCGCTGCTGCACATCCTTATCGCAACGAAGCGAATCATCCCTACTTCAGGGGAAGGGGCGGATTTAGAGGTCGGGGGAGAGGCGGAACTAGGGGACATGGATTTAGCCGCGGAGGAGGAAACTACCAGCCGGGAAGCATGTGAAACGTCAAATGCTTCAACTGCAACAAGTTCGGGCATACTAGTCCCAACTGCAAAGTGCCACTTACTGACGTGACTAAACGTGCTCTGGACAAGAAGAAAGCCCAGGAGCAGGCAAAACCTGCAGTCAATAACCCAGGCAATACTCTCGCTATCGCTGCACCAGCAGCAGCAGCAGCAGCAAATATTGCAACTACCAGCAGTGCTACTATCGAAGAACTACCTCCTACTCTGATCTCCAGATCACCACTTACTTCGACAATGCACTTTGCAAATGAAAATTCGCTATTTGACTTTCTTGGTGAACATGGCGCAGATTACAATATTAACACCATGGAAATGGACCACTTTGATGTGAACATTGTAAGCGCCAATGCCATTTACTTAAAAACTGAATTAACTAATAAAATAATGCATACTTGGGATATCATTGACTCTGGCGCTACTTTACATTTAACTCCTTACTTAAACCAACTAACTAATATTCAGAAAACTCATCCAATAACTGTAATGGCCGCAAACTCACAAACTTTTATTACCTATAAAATAGGGATTTTAACTGTCAAAATACCAAATGGAAACAAAGTAAGCACTATATCTATAAAAGATGTTTACTACGCTAAAGAAATGCACATGACACTAATTAGTCAGTCACTATTATGTAAAGAAGGATATGGATTTATTTATAAAGATGATATATGTACGATAAAATATCCAGATGGGTGGATATGTGGTCAAATTAAAAGTGAAAATAACCTGTACTCTATATTTAATCATTATCAAATGAGTGCTACTCAAACTATAACTCTATTTGAATTACATAAGAAACTCGGACACTTAAGTTACACATACCTAAAATAGCTACTTAAAAATCATCCAGAATCAATTAACTATAAAATAAGCGATGACACTGAAACTCAATGTAAAAACTGCATAGAAGCAAATATTAAAAGAAATCCAATACCAAAAACCCGTACTTCTGAATAAGCTAAAAACTTTGGTGATCACTTTCATATGGATATATGGGGACCTGCACCTATAACTGCAATAGGAAATTTTAAATACTTACTAACATTAGTCGATGACTGTACACGCTGGATACAAATGAGTCTACTCAAAACTAAAGCTGAAGGCTATACTGCTTATGTCAAATGGGCAACTTTATTATTTACTCAATATGGAATTAAAATAAAAACACTACAATCAGACAACGATACTGTATTTTTATCAAATGACTTTACTCAATTTCTTGATAGTCAGGGTACTATGCGGAAACTAACTGTACATGATACGCCACAACAAAATGGTGTTGCTGAAAGAACACATCAAACAATATTAAATCAAGTACGGACAAACTTACTAGGACAACAATTACCAGACAAATTATGGGGAGAAGCCATTAATTACTCAACTTTTATACATAACAGAACTCCTAAAGCGGCAATAAATTTTATATCTCCTTACTATAAAAGATTTAATAAAGCATATATATTTGAAGAACTACACAAATTTGGCACACATGTCATTTTCAGACAAGAAAATACTAATAAACTAACTCCTAAAGGATCTCACGGCCGATGGCTATGTTGGGATACTGAAAGTAAAGGACACAGAATTTATCATGATCAAAAAGTAACAGTTGAAAGGAATATACAATTTCTCGAAGTAGAACCTTCTCAAATTGAAGGGGAGGAAACTGATACTCAAACTACCACTGAAAATAATCAACAAAATAATGATAATCAACACTATACACTCGAACCAAGAAGAAGCGAAAGACAAACTAAACCTACTAAAAGGTCACGTGGATTAAGCTATGAAGACAAAATAAATATAGCGGTCTACTTAACCAAATTTAATGAATTTAATAATGAACTACTTGGAGACCCTACTACATACTTTGAAGCAATTAAAAGACCTGATGCACTTTGTTGGGCAAAAAGTATGAAAGATGAAATAGATACACTAAAAGAAAGACAAACTTGGGAATACGTTTATCCACCTAAAGATGCAAATATTATTGGCACTAAATTTGTATACAAAACTAAGCTACTAGCCAATGGAGAAATAGACAAATACAAAGCATGACTAGTAGTGCAAGGATATGCACAGCAAGAAGGCATAGACTTTTACTCAGATGATTTATTTGCACCAGTAGCACAACTAAGCTCAGTCAGAACAATATTATCATGGGCAGCTACAAACAACTTTGAAATACATCAAATTGATATTAAATCAGCCTACTTGTATGGTGAACTAGAGAAAGGAGAAGAAATTTACATATGACCACCACCTGGATATAAACACTTCTTACCAGATTTAAAACCAGGACAAGTACTAAGACTAAAGAAAGCACTATATGGACTTAAACAAGCTGGAAGAAGATGGTATAAGAAACTAACCAGTATATTATTAAATATTGAACTAACTCGATCAGAAAATGACAATGCAGTCTTTTATAAGAAAGAAAATGGAAAAACTATACTTACACTATTTGTACATGTTGATGACATAACTATGGCTGCAAAATCTAATACTACATTACTAAACCTAAAAACTAAAATAGGACAAGAAGTTAAATACACTGATGGAAATGAAATACACTGGCTATTAGGCATAGAAATCAAATGTGATAGAACAAAGTGGACTATTATGCTACGACAAATGAATTATATAGACACTATTGTCAAACATTATCAACTAGAGAAAGCCAGACTACTACATACTCCTATGGAGCCAGGATTACAATTATCAACTGATGATGCACCAACCAGTGATAATGAACTTAACTATATGCAAAAGGTACCTTACATGAATATGGTTGGAGCACTGCGATATGCAGCAGACTGTACCAGGCCAGACATAGCATATACTTGTGGAATACTCATGCGATACCTAATAAATCCTAGTATTAAACATTTTGATGCCACTAAACACTGTTTTCAATACTTAAAGAATACTAAAGACTATTGGCTCATACTAGGCAGTACTGATAAAGAACAACTAACTGGACTTACTGATTCAGATGGAATGACCACTGAAGGACACAAAGCAATATCTGGATACATATTTAAACTTGGACAAGCCACTTATCATGGTATATCATGGTCAAGTAAAAGACAAGGCTTAGTTTCACTAGCTGTAGCCAATGTTAGGACTGCACTATTTGCCATGGTAATAGTGTAGAATGAGTGGTAGATGATAGAATTAACCTGACTAGCTTGGTAGTTTAGAGGGGTTCACTCTTAAGTGTATTAGTTATAGTGATGATAGTTAATTGAATTAAACTGAGGTTCTAGGAGTGCTACCTTGCCCTCCTTTTATACTGTACAGAGGTGACTGTCACCTGCTCTGCTGCACAGTGTGGCTTTACTACTTATGGCTATCTAGACTGTGGTTACTGTGCATTGCTGTGCTTTGGTTGCTGCACACAACTGTGCTTTGTCCTTATGACTTGTGGGCCTCTTCCTAGTGGTCATCCCTTGCTGCATGTGACTGTGCTTTACTGCTGCAGCTGCTATTGCTCACAGGCCTCTTCCTATTGTGGTCATCCTGGTATCATGTGTCCTAGTCATCCTGCCTCCTTCTGTACTTCTATTTCCTCTTTAGGGAATAATGCTTTGCTAGAACCTTCCTGTCTGTTCACAGCTATTCCCTCTATGTCTGCATATGGCTTCCTGTGGAGTGCCTGTGGGGTTCCACTTGTTCGAATGTGTTTCCCTTCTAATAATGGCAATGTGGCCAAGCACCATGATTGTCGTTTCCATATTTGGTTTTGTGGCTTGATAGCCACGTTGGTTCTAGTCCTAATTGGGTTGGAACTGATTAAGTGACATTCAAGTCCCGACAATCATTAGGTAGATCCAATGATGGCTTCTGTCAATCTGGGGATAGCTTCTGTCAATCCGGGGATGGCTTCTGTACTAACCATATATGGCATATAGTTGGGTTGTGTGGATATTCATCTGTAATCCACAAATGGTCCTCTAGGCCTTGTGCTTCTGTCGCTGGCCCATAGTGTGATGGCAAGGTTGTCTATTTCCTGTGTGACCTTCCCATTGCTGGTTGTATATCCTGCTCCTCCATATTGTGTGAAGGCTATCATTGTTCGGGCGTGAATGCTTGTGTTATGAATCCTGACCATTTCGTGACTGTTAACCCTGTAGGGTATGTAGACTTCTACATAGCGCTGGGTGCACTGTTGTTCTGTGTGTGATGTATTGTTGAGTGTCATCCTTATGGATACAAAATTGAGGTAGTCCTTCACATCATAGACAAATGTCTTGATTGAGTGTTCATAGGCTATTAGATGTGGTGTGTTTGGTACTCTGAATACCTTGTGTTCCATCTTCATTTCCATATTGGTGAATACTGCCACTGCTGATGTTTCTGCTACCAGTAGTTGGTACATGTCCCATCCCATATTGTATATGTGCTTGCATTGGTCACACAGTATGTCTTCATGGATCATAGGGACTATGTGCTGTTGCTCCCTTTCATGTCTCCGCACGATCTCTTGTGGATTGTAATCACTGTCAAACTGTCTCTCGGTCATTTCTGTTATTGGTGTTACAATTTCCTTACCTTATCCCATCACATCACCCCGCTTATCTATCCATCTCATCATATCACTCTGCTTATCTATCCATCTCATCTCATCACTCCGCCTACTTCAACAGTAGCCCCTGTATCACCTGATCACTTGTTCCACCAAGTTCCATACCCTTCTATGCTGACTGATGCTCATCCTTCGCTCAGTCATCCTTTCCATCACTTTCCATCACTTTCCACCCCTATGTACTAGTAGTATATAAAGGGCATGTACTCAGAGCCCTAAGCCCTAAGCTTGAGCTCTTCGTTCTCATAGCCAAACACCTTGTCACCTAGTCCACCAGTGTGCTCATTGAGCCTCACCAGTACCAATCGATCCTCTCAGGCCCTAACTCGGCTCTCAGCTTACTCGTCACTCTGTTCTTACTCGTTACCTCGTCACTGTTACAGCCTTTGGCTTAACACTGAAAGTGATTGCTTGTCGTTCTCTAACTCGATGAGAACATGTTCAGCTTTGACAATGACAGTGTCTGTGGCAGCATCTTCCTCAAGCCTGATACCAACCCCTCACTAGGCTTCTGCACACTCCCTTTGATCTTCAGATGCAGCTCCTACTGCTGTGTCTGAACTGGCTGTGGCAAGTGGCAGCTCCTCCTCTGCCACATCTAACCCCTATCCTCTGGTTAGTGACCCATTCCATGTTGTTAGTACCTGCCTAACCATCATTGGCTTCACAGCATGAGGAAGACTCAGTGAGCAGTAATGAGAAGCATCAGCTGAGACTTTACTAGCTCTGACAATGGAGTCTCCAAAGTGTCTTGGTTCTGAGGCAGAACTGAAGGCTTAGCTCAATGCAAGTGTTCCCATCTACAGTTTGTGTGATGGCATCTTCTCTTTCTCAAGACAGAGTAGTGAGTAAATTTCTTTAGCCTTTACATAGATCCCATCCTTCTCCTATGTAGCTGCCATAGCCTTCTTTGCCTGTGATTGAGCTCTTCCAGGCATGGCTAGGTGCTTCAGAATATAATAAAAGTGACCAGGGGAATGCAGAGTGACTGGTGAATGACTGTATATGTATAAATTTATACATATACATGACTAACACAGTCGGTCNAAAAAAAAGAAAAATATTGCCTTTTAAACAGATCAAATTTCTGCACAGAGAGATTTTTGGTTTTTTGTCTCACAATTTTGCTACTTATTTATTCATTTAGATCATTACTTAGGTGGTGTGGTATTACTCAAGAGGATTTACATAAAAAAATGAGCAGAGATGTATATTTTCTTACTGCAGTTTGCAAAAGTACAGTCATTCACCAGTCACATGAACACCACCACTCAAATGAACACCAGCCTTGGAAATGCTACAAACCACCCTTTCCTCTCAAATTTTTTGTGCTTCCCAGCTTATCACATACTTAAGTAAAGGAATAAAAATTCTTAATTTTTTTCATTGAGAATTGAGTGATTTATGAGGTGAAAATGATGAGAGCAAAGTGAAAAGCATCCTTGCAAAAAATGTAATTGGCTTCAAAGCATGGAAAATATTTGGATTTGGCTGCTGAAAAAAATTGAATGAGTTTACAGTGTCTATATGTACAGTATTATGTNAAAAAAATTTGAGCATATCTAATGCAGAACACTCACAGAAAAATGGACAGGATTATGAGGAGGAAAATGGCACGTGACGGAAATGTCACAAAGTGTGACTTGAAGTATGTGACCATATGCTCCTGTTGTGGGGCTCACCATCTGTAGGTGAATTTTGATCTCAATAAATAATTTTATCCACTCTGCATTCCCCTGGTCACTTTTATTATATTCTGAAGCACCTAGCCATGCCTGGAAGAGCTCAATCACAGGCAAAGAAGGCTATGGCAGCTACATAGGAGAAGGATGGGATCTATGTAAAGGCTAAAGAAATTTACTCACTACTCTGTCTTGAGAAAGAGAAGATGCCAGCACACAAATTGTAGATGAGAACAATTGCATTGAGCTAAGCCTTCAGTTCTGCCTCAGAACCAAGACACTTTGGAGACTCCATTGTCAGAGCTACTAAAGTCTCAGCTGATGCTTCTCATTACTGCTCACTAAGTCTTCCTCATGCTGTGAAGCCAATGATGGTTAGGCAGGTACTAACAACATGGAGTGGGTCACTAACCAGAGGATAAGGGTTAGATGTGGCAGATGAGGAGCTGCCACTTGCCACAGCCAGTTCAGACACAGCAGTAGGAGCTGCATCTGAAAATCAAAGGGAGTGTGCAGAAGCCTAGTGAGGGGTTGGTATCAGGCTTGAGGAAGATATCAGAATACACGTAGTATATCTGATGTGAGCAAGGCACGCAGCGCTGGGATAATCCACAGAGAGATCACACACGGAGTGAGAGTAGAACGCTTGTTCTTTACAGGGGCATACAAGCCGCTTTATATACTACAGGGATTTGTCCTTACTAATCCTACTTAGCCATGCTGACTGATACACTGACTGATGTGCTGACTGAGCACAGTACATGGCTGACTAAACATTATTAAGGCAGCGTAAGCATGATTATTCTAATACTCCTCCTCAAACGCGCAACCCAAGTCTGTCAGTGAAGCGTTTGACTTTAATCGGCGGTAATGCTTTAGTGAAGATATCCGCCTCCTGATCGTCAGTAGGCACATAGGGTACAAGAATCTTTCCATCTGCGACGCATTGACGTATGAAGTGATACTGGATGTCGATATGC